>CAOLHI010006165.1:0-39219 GCA_948474755.1 Ctenosaura bakeri
GGAAGTGAAGACACTCCCCACCACCACAACCAGAGAATGGCAGAGAGGACCAAGACTCACGTGAAGGAAGAGGCCCCGGTACATTGAGCGGATCTCATTCTGGGATACCTGAGCCATCCTCTCCAGCAGGTTTCCCAGGATCTTCAAGATTTCACTGCAGGTAGGAGGGAGTTCAACAAACAAGGAGGGACATTCAAAGCCTGAGCTGACGCGATAGAGATGCTTGCTTGCTTGCTGGGGGGGGATGGACTCTCACATCCAGCCCCTCAAGAGGGCCAGAAACTCCCCTGACCATTTCTCCATCCACCCCTCTCCTAATCACCCGGCTTACTCGGAAGACAAGGAGTTGTTCTCTGGGTTCCCACTGGTCTATTCCTCCTCCTCCTCCATCCTGGTGGCCTCAAAGAACAGCTTCACCAGGGCGGGGAAGACCTCTGGGAGCCACAGCTGCTCCAGTGTCTGGATGTCACAGATGTAGGGGATGATCCAACGGATGGCTCGGGTGACCTTCACCTGTGGAGAGAAGGAAGTTTGGGCCTCAACAAGTGTGGATGCTCAGGAGGGAAGGAGGGTTGCTGTCTCCTTCCCCTGTCCCCCAAAACAAGGTGCAGGCGAGGAAAACTGGGTCGTCCTCAGAACTCTCTGGAAATCTCCTTCTCCCTCACGGGTCCATCTGATGGGACTTCCTTCTACCTGGAAGACACCAGAGAACCAGGCGAGGGGAATGGGTGGGCCAGTGCAGCTGGGACTTCTTCTGGGCAGTGAGGTCCTTACCGTGGCTGCATCCAAAGGGTGAGGGCCTCCCTTCATCTGGGGCAGGAGCAGGTCCAGCGCCGCATCCACATTGCAGTCTGGTGAGTTGAAGGCTGCACGTATCAACTCATAACATTGCCTGGGAAGAGGAACAGGGAGTGAGAGGGGGCCCCCACAGGGATGAGGCACAGGACTGGACACTCCTTGGGGCAGAACAAGAGGCAGTCTTCCTACCTGTCTGTGGACCCAAGAAAGTGATCAATGGCCAATCCGAAGTGTTTCTTGGCCACGTAGTCCACTGCCTGTGTTGCCTCTGCGAAGGAGGGAACGCAGAGCAGCTGGCAGAGGTGATGCAGAAGCTCCTCGCACTGCCGGAAAAGAAAGAGAGGAAATCAGGGCACCTGCAGGGAGCCCTGCAAAGGCTTCTCGGGCTGAGAGGGAGTGGGAAGCAGAGTGGGGGGGATGGTACACGCAGAGATGCTCACTGAAAAACAGGCCCCTTGTCTGAATCCAGTTGGTCCCAGTCAAGAGGGTCCACTTCTCTGAGACAAGCCTGCCATTCAGCAGAAAGAGGCACCTTTCATCTACCCCGATGGGGGGGGGGCTGGGCTGATGCCTTCCTGGTGGTGGTCCCAGGTTTTACCAAGGGGAACTCTGTCTCTCACCTTCTCCTGATCACAAGAGGGCCACCAGGAAGGATGGAGGGCAGCTTCCTCCTCCTCTTTCTCCAAGTCCAGGGGGCTGGTCAGAGAGACACAGGGGGTTGAGAGAGGACTGGAAATGGCAGCCTTCCCATGCCAGGGAATGGCAGGGACTGGGGGATGGGTGGGCAGTTCCAGGTGTCTCTGGCTCTGCGAGATCAAGGCAGGGAGAGGAAAGCACTTGGGGGTAGCAATGTTATTCCCCCAGTGGAGAAGAAAGTACCTGGACAAGCTAGACACTGTCAGGGGCATGGGTCCGGCTGGGTCTGTCGCTGCCCCTTAGGCCGCTGCGGCTGAGGGGCCTTGTCTGGAGGCCGACGCGGCCGACGGCTCGGGCCTGGCGGCCGTGGGAGAGGCTGCCGGGCCTGGAGCCACCTACCTAGAGGCTGCAGGCCCCGGGCCTGCTCCTGGGGCTCCGCCCACTTGCGGCCCCGATCCGCAGGAGGCCTGGGAGTTTGCCTGCGGTCCCGATCCAGAGGAGGCGACAGGCAGAGAGCTTGCAGCTGTGAGGCACAGCCCAGCTGCGAGCCCTCAGCCACATGGCCACGCCTGATTGGTCAGTCCTCAGCCACATGGCCACGCCTGATTGGTCGGCCCTCAGCCACATGGCCCCGCCTGATTGGTCGGTGCCTGGCTTGGAGGGCTATTTGAGGCAGGCGCCGGGCTGTGGAAGGCACGGAGCAACAACTGTTGGTCAACTGTGGTCCTGCTGTCTGTGCCTTGTTCCTGCCCTTGCCTGAAACCAGTCCTCCTGTTTGCCTTAGTGTAGTAACCTGCCCTATGTACTTTAACAGCCTGTGTTTATTTCTGTTAAGACTGCATTAAAGCCCTGCAGCTCTAACCAGCTCCCCTGCCTCTGCCTGACCACCGCCTGGCAATGACAGATTGTTGCTCCGTCTCAGTCAGGCAGCATGGATGAGGAGAACGCGGCCCTGCAGGCCCAGCTGGCTGCTTAGGCCCAAGAGAACCAAGGGCTGTGTGCTCAAGTGGACCAAGCTTTCTCATGCTCTGCAAATGCTGCAGTTCCAGATGGGGCAGCTACAGGCAACCCAGCCCCAGCTTGCTTCCAAGGTCCCTATGGCTGTACCGCAGCGTTTTTCGGGGGAGCCTACAGAGCTGGAGACCTTCATTGCTAACTGCCGGCTGTACATCCAAGTCTGGGCCCAAGACTTCCCGGATGAGCGTGCCCAGGTGGTGTTCATGATTAGCCTGTTGGCCGGTATGCCTGCCAAGTGGGCTACGTCCCTGCTTTGGGAGAACAGTGTTGTCTTGGACAGCATGGCTGCATTCCTGCAGGCTTTCCGGGCCTTATGGGGGGATCCCGTCCGGTCTGAGACCGCGAGCCGCCAGCTCTGCCAGCTGCAGCAGGGGAGGGGCTCAGTGCGAGACTACACCACCTCCTTCCGGCTCTTGGCCCAGGACGTGGCCTCCAATGACCCGGCTCTTCAGGATCAATTCGAGGCCGGCCTCTCGGCAGAAATTCTGGACGAACTGGCCCGCAGCTCCCCGCCCACGACCCTTGAGCAGCTTATCCAGCAGGCCCTCTGCATTGACGGGCGCCTGGAAGCCCACCGGCAGGCCTGCCGTGCCAGAACCTCAAGTGCGCGCACCTGGGCGTCCGCTCCGCGAGAGACGGAGGGTCTGCCCAGCCGGACCAGTTCCGGTGCCATCCCGGCTTCCTCGAGCCCGGAGGAGCCTATGCAGCTTGGGGGGGCACGGCCCCAGATGACCGCTGAGGAGAAGGGGCGGCGGCGGCGGGCTGGCCTGTGCCTCTACTGCGGGCTGGGGGGACACTTCGCTCGCGTGTGCCCGGCCAAGACACCAGCTACCAGCGTGGCGGGAAAAGCCAACCCCCAGGCCTAGAAGGCCTGCGAGGCCTGGGGGAGCCCAGCAGCAGGGACACTGCAGACCCACACGAGAGGCAACGAGATCCACTCCTGGTGGCCGCCATGGTATGCCTCGGCGGGGCAGCACCGATACCCGTGGGGGCCATGCTTGACTCCGGGGCGTCCAACAACTTCCTGGACCTCCAGTTTGCTCAGGATCACCGGATACCATTGGAGCCCCTACCCAAGCCTCGCCCGGTGGAGACCATCGACAGACGATTGCTGAGGTCGGGCCCCATCACCCGTCTGGAGGTGGGTCTGGAAATCCAGGGCCATTATGAGCGGACCCGCTTCCTGGTCACGGCGGTGCCCCACTTCCCGCTGGTGCTGGGCATGCCATGGCTCTCGCGCCATGACCCCCGAATCTCGTGGTCGCGGCGCGAGGTGCTCTTCGCCTCCGTGTACTGCCAGGAGCACTGCTGGCCTGAGAAGCTGCTGGCTACCCTGGTGGCCCCTGGTCCTGCAACTTCCGTCAAGCTGCTACCCAAGTACCAGGAATATGCGGACGTGTTTGACCAGAAGGAGGCCGATCGCCTACCTCCCCACCGGGTTTATGACTGCGCCATCGACTTAGTCCCGGGGGCGCCCATTCCGGCTGGTCGCATCTACGCGCTTTCGGAACCCGAGCTGGCAGCCCTAAGGGACTTCCTGGAAAAGAACCTGCACCGGGGCTTTGTGCGGCCATCGACGTCACCGGTAGGGGCACCGGTGCTGTTCGTCCGCAAGAAGTCGGGGGAACTCCGGCTCTGCAATGATTACCGCGCCCTTAACCGGATCACCATCCGCAACCGCTACCCGCTCCCCTTGATTCCGGAGTTGCTGGAGCGCCTGCAGCACGCGACAGTCTTCAGCAAGCTGGACCTCTGCGGGGCCTACAACCTGGTTCGGGTTCGGGCGGGAGACGAATGGAAGACGGCGTTCCAGACCCGGTATGGCCACTATGAATATACGGTTATGCCCTTCGGCCTCTGTAACGCCCCAGCCGTGTTCCAGCATTTTGTCAACGACGTCTTCCGTGACTACCTGGACCGGTTCGTGATTATCTACCTTGACGACTTCCTGATTTACTCTCCAAATCAGCAGGTCCACGACGCTCACGTACGGGCGGTTTTGCAGCGGCTCCGGGAGCATCGCCTGTACGCGAAGCTCGAGAAGTGTGCCTTCGACCTCTCGGAGGTCGACTTCTTGGGCTACCGAGTGTCTCATCGGGGAGTGGAGATGGATCTGGCCAAGGTAGAGGCGATCGTGTCCTGGCAGCCGCTGGCCAGCCGCAAAGATGTCCAGTGCTTCCTAGGGTTCGCGAACTTCTATCGGAAGTTCATCCCCGAGTACGCGACCCTAGCGGCCCCCATCACCAGCGTGCTCCGGGGAAAAGCACCCTTCCGGTGGACCGAGGAGGCCCAGCAGGCGTTCGAGCGGCTGAAAACCTGCTTCACGTCTGAGCCCGTTCTTCAGCACCCGGACCCCAGGCGGCCGTTTGTAGTGGAGACCGACGCCTCGGATGTGGCGGCCGGGGCGGTCCTGTTGCAAGCTGGAAGTCCAGAGGGCCAACTCCGACCTTGTGCCTACTACTCGCGGCAGCTGCTTCCCCCGAGCGGAACTATACCATCTGGGAGAAGGAACTCCTGGCGGTTAAGGCGGCCTTCGAGGCCTGGCGGCACCTGCTGGAGGGCGCCCGGCATCCGGTGCAGGTACGGACTGACCACCGCAACCTGGAGTACCTCCAGACCGCCCGCAAGCTGACTCCGCGGCAGATGCGGTGGGCCCAGTTCTTCTCGCGGTTTCATTTCCAGCTCCAGTATGTGCCGCGGGCTCGTAACCGCCGCGCAGACGCCCTGTCCCGGAAGCCAGAGTATGCCGCGACTCCGGAGCCCGAGGTGCGGTTCACTATCCTGCGCCCGGAAAACTTTGCGGCGGCGGTGGAGGTAGCCACCCTGGCGGAGCGGATCCGGGAGGCCCAGGCTCGGGAGCCGCCCCGGGGGCCCCTTCGGCTGGGGGACGCCTCCTCCCCGTGGTCCCAAAGGGAGGGGCTGCTGTATCACAAGGGCCGTTTGTTTGTTCCAACAGGTCCGTGCCGGGACGAGGTGTTGCGGCTCTGCCACGACAGCAAACCCGCGGGGCACTTTGGCCCGTTCAAGACCATGTACCTGGTGACCCGCGAGTTCTGGTGGCCCCGCGTACGAGGGGACATCGACCGCTACGTCCGCACATGCCCCGTGTGCCGCCCAGCCAAGGACCCGCCGGGAAACCTCCTGGTCTTCTCCAACCTCTACCAACTCCGACGGGTCCCTGGAAGGCGGTGTCCATGGACTTTATCACCGAGCTCCCACCGTCTCGAGGACACACGGTCATACTGGTGGCGGTGGACCTTTACACCAAGATGGCGCACTTTGTCCCGTGCCCGTCACTGCCCACCGCCAAGGAGACAGCTCGCCTAGTGTTACACCATGTGTTCCGGCTCCACGGCCTCCCCGAAGGGATCGTGTCCGATCGGGGACCCCAATTCACGGCCCGGTTCTGGCAGTGCCTGCTGCGTCAACTGGACGTAGAGCCCCACTTGTCTTCTGCCCACCACCCGCAGACGGACGGCCAGACGGAACGTACCAACGCAACCCTGGAGCAGTACCTACGTTGCTACAGCTGCTACCAGCAGGACGACTGGGCGGACCTGCTACCTCTGGCAGAGTTTGCCTATAATAACACCGTCCACGCCTCCACCCAGCAGACCCCATTCTTCGCCAACTACGGCTACCATCCACGTTGGTTCCCGGCCGTCGGGGCGCCATCCGCGGTGCCTGCTGCCGACCAATGGCTCCAGGAGCTGCGGGTGTTGCGGAGCCTGCTGCAGGAGCAACTAGAGCTTGCCAAGGTGGCATACAAGCGGACCGCCGACCGCCACCGCCAACCGGGCCCGCCGTTGCAGGTCGGGGAGCGGGTCTGGCTATCCACCCGCTTCCTCCCGACCGGTCGTCCCAGCCGCAAGCTGGACGCCCGGTTCATTGGGCCCTTTGAAGTCACGGCCCAGGTGAACCCCGTGGCTTATCGGCTGCAGCTTCCGCACAACCTGCGGGTTCACCCCGTGTTCCATAGGTCACTCTTGCTGCCGGCCTCGGGAGTGCGTCCCGACGCCGGACCAGGTCCACCTCCAGCGTCTGTGATTGTGGATGGCGAGGAAGAATTCGAAGTGGCTGAAATCCTCGACTCCCACTGGCAGAGAGGGCGCTTGCAGTACCTCGTAGACTGGCGTGGCTACGGGCCGGAGGAACGGTCCTGGGAGGATGCCACCGACGTACACGCGCCCCGGCTGGTGCGGGCTTTTCACCGGCGCTTCCCCGCCAAGCCGCGGCCTCGGCGGGGTAGGGGGGCGAGTCTGGGGAAGGGGGTGATGTCAGGGGCATGGGTCCGGCTGGGCCTGTCGCTGCCCCTGAGGCCGCTGCGGCTGAGGGGCCTTGTCTGGAGGCCGACGCGGCCGACGGCTCGGGCCTGGCGGCCGTGGGAGAGGCTGCCGGGCCTGGAGCCACCTACCTAGAGGCTGCAGGCCCCGGGCCTGCTCCTGGGGCTCCGCCCACTTGCGGCCCCGATCCGCAGGAGGCCTGGGAGTTTGCCTGCGGTCCCGATCCAGAGGAGGCGACAGGCAGAGAGCTTGCAGCTGTGAGGCACAGCCCAGCTGCGAGCCCTCAGCCACATGGCCACGCCTGATTGGTCAGTCCTCAGCCACATGGCCACGCCTGATTGGTCGGCCCTCAGCCACATGGCCACGCCTGATTGGTCGGTGCCTGGCTTGGAGGGCTATTTGAGGCAGGCGCCGGGCTGTGGAAGGCACGGAGCAACAACTGTTGGTCAACCGTGGTCCTGCTGTCTGTGCCTTGTTCCTGCCCTCGCCTGAAACCAGTCCTCCTGTTCGCCTTAGTGTAGCAACCTGCCCTATGTACTTTAACAGCCTGTGTTTATTTCTGTTAAGACTGCATTAAAGCCCTGCAGCTCTAACCAGCTCCCCTGCCTCTGCCTGACCACCGCCTGGCACTGACAGACACAGTGTCGTTCTCCACATCCTCCAGGCTGCACTCTCCTCCACTCCAAATCTACCCATTAAGCCAATCAGGAGGAGCTCAATTCTGCAAGGAAGTTAGCAAGCCCCCTTGGAAAAAGACAAAGCCCCAAAGATCTCTCCCTGATCCCCAGGAAAAAGCCTCTGTTGGCCTATTGGGAGAGAGGCTGCTTCTGAAGATAGAAGTGCTCCTCAAAGATAGGACAGGTTAGAAACAAGGTAGAAAAATTTAGGGAAAAAACTTCAAGCTTCAAAAAAACAAAAACAAAACAAAGCCTCAAAATTTCCAGAAGTTTGACATCTCTCAGTTGGCTTGGTGTCCTTACTTGCTGACCAGACTTTGCCCCTTCCCACAGTGGTCAGGGCGGATGAGGCATTGCTCTCTGGAAAGCACGAGGATGGGCCTGCCCTCTTTGGGGCTGGAAAGGGAGCCAAACTCGTTTGGACAGCTGCCCTGAAAGCTCCCTGCCTAAGGGTACAATTCAGGGGGATGGGTCTCTCTGCTGTCATAGGTTGTTCTTCTATGCCCTAAACTGCCAGGATCGCATGCCTCCCCCAGCACTCTTGAACCTGGGGAAAAAGTACCTCTCCCAGTCACTGGTCTGGATCTCCCCCTCTTCCCATCGGGGTCTGATCTCCTCCTCCCCACTCAGCTTGGGACCTGAGGAGATGTCTTCCGCTCCCACGGAGCCCTGGCAAGAGAAAAAAAGAATGAACGGAACACTTGACACTCTTCCGCTAATGGGCTTCATCTTCGCCTGCCATCCCTTGCTCCGGAGCAGCTCAATTTGCCTTTGAATGCAAGTTTGGGAATCCTGAGTGGCACCCATATCATCAGAGTGCGATTTCCAGCATTTCTGACCACTGTCTAGCCTGCCAGGGGCTGTTGGAAGTGACAGTCCTGAAAGCAGTGGAGGCCTCTTCAGCTCTGGGGCCCCTGGGATCTCAATGGGAAAAAGGCTCCTGTGCTGAGATGCCTGACCCTGGGTTGACTCAGCTTCTCTGGGGAGTAGGGAGTGGAAAAAGGATGGAGGAGTGGGAAAAAAGCTTCCATCTTTCTTCCATGGGTGACCAAATCCCATAGGAAATTCTAACCACCATCCAGCTCCTGTCCCTGCAGACTTTGACAGGTATGTTTTCTACAAGCTTCTGGCATCTGCAAGGGTTGGAAGAAAGAGGCAGCTGGAGAGGAGTGCAGTCGAAGGATGGGGAGGGGAGGATCCAGGGGCTGTCTCTTTTGGGGACTCTTTCTTCCTGTCTCTTTCCTCCCCACAGCTGCTTTGCAAAGGAGGGGGGGGGTTTCTTTGCCTCCTGGCCACAGAATGTCTCAAAGAATCCACCTCACCGGATGAGACTGCAGGGCTAAAAACTCTGGGGATGACTTGGAGGCCAAAGTGAAAAGGCAGAGCCCCCCTTTTCATTCCTCAAGCCCCGTCATCTCTCTTTTGGCTGGCTGTCTTCCCGGGGTCAGGGACATGAAGGTACCCTATGGGGAGGGAGGGAGGGAGGGAGGGGGGGGGGGAGGCCCTGCCCTGGAAGGGAATGGGGGCTGGAGGGGGTTAGGGTTCGGGCGCCCGGAAGCCTCCTTTTGGGCAGGTTCGTGCCACAGAAGCGGGGGCGCCTTTTCCGGAGCTTCTGCAAAGGAGATAAAAGGGGGAACCTCTCAGGGAAGAGGAGGGCTGACTGGCCTCCTATCCCAAAGGGGCCTGAAAGGAGGGGGGGGCCAAACCCAGAAAGAAGATGGCCCCCCCCACACACAGTGGCCATCTTTCCCCCCCCAACTCTCTCTGTGGCCCCTTACCCTGAACCGCCTCAAGAGGGCCGCCATCACTGTAAGAACACAACAACCCAGTCACAGGCAGGCGAAAGTGGTGGGGAAACCCAGAAGGGCATCCAGCCACAACCACTAACAGTAACGCAATGGCCCAACTGTCTTCTCATCTCCACAGCAACCATGGAAGCAAACAATGGCCTGGAATTCTTGCAGAAAGAACCTTTCTGACAAAAAAAAAAAAAGCATGGAGGCTACATCTGTATATATATGTAGAGGCTAAATGGGGAAGTTTAGCTACCATGGGGGTAAATGATTAAACCGGGGGAGGGGCCCAAACCCGAGTCTGCAGATCCTCAAATCCTTGGCAAGGTTCCAGATTCGCAAATCCAAACCCCCTGTGCAAAAATAGGTGAACCGAATCTTTCAAATCCACCAACCAAAAATAGGGGTTTGTTAAAGTTCTGTTTTAAAAATGTTTTTAAAGGTTTTTTTAACAATTGTTTTTTAAACCCTTTTTTAAAAAACAATTTGAAGGTTTGAGATTCGGATATGGATTTGGATTAAAAATTCTGGATTTGTCCCATCCCAAATTTAAAACCCCTTCGCTAACAAATTAAGAAAGTGACTAGTTAATAGATTTGCAGGTCCAGGGCTATGGATATAGGTGAAAATACAGCTTTGAATTTATCTGTTCTATCTGAGCATTCTATATGAATGATTAAGGACACAGTGGGATGGAATATTAAAATATTGTAACGGAATATTTAGATCAATTGAGACAAATGTGTAATTAAAGAAAATAAGCCTTTATGAGATAATAAAAAGAAATAATTGTATAGTTCATTAAATTGGTATAATTTTGTATCTTTTTTGGGGGGGTAGGATTTTGCTTCCCTTTGTGATGTATGGTTTTCTTACTCTTTTTTTTTTTTCCCTTTTTTCTTTACTCGTCTATTATTATTATTTGGGCTATTTCCTAATAAAAAGGTTGCAATCTTTTCATTTGGAAATAACCAACAAATAATTTCGTTTTGTGTGTGTGTATCTCTCTCCCTCCCTGGTTATTTGTTATGTATGTGGGTAGAGGAAGCCAATGAGAAAGCATTCCTCCAAAACAATAAAAAAAATCCACAATCCTCCGGCGGGGGGGGGGGGAATCCCTGTGAAAAATTAATTAGTAATTATGGGCCATTTCCACCCTCCCAGGGCTATCATTCCACTTTAACCTTCTGTGGAATTCCTCCTAAACTGCAACCCCGGGATTTCATAGGAGGCTGAAAGTGGAATAATAGCACTATAACAGGCTAGTGCAGACAGGGCCCTTTGGGTTTCCCCCCTTGGGAAAAAAGGGAGAGAAAGAGAGGCGGTCTGTGATTGGTCTGCTTTTGGGCCCCCAGCAGAGACAGAGCGGGGGTTTGGGGGGGCTGGACTTGGATCCCTGGTGGCCAAGGGCAACAGGTGGCAAACTTGGCCTAGGCCTGCCCTGCAAAGTCACATTTTAAAGTCAGATTTTTAGTATCATTTTAAAAAAAAAATCTTCTCTCTCCTCCTCCTTCTCTTCAGGCATCTTTTTGCAACAGCCAGTCTTGCCTACAGCAAACCGAAAGAGGCCAAACGCAACCCCTGTATTATTATCATTATTAATATCAGGCGAGCCTTTGGTGTTGCTGACCGACTCTTTACCGCCGTAGCAGCCTCTTGATCTGACTCTCCGGTCTGCCAGGGAAATGGGGCTTTTTTGGGAGCTGTATTTCCCCCCAACCTTTTCCAAACTCTGTTGTCAAAGTACTCTCAGTCTCTCAGAGTTGTTTCGGCGAAGGCGGCATCGCCCTTTGGAAAGGCAACGTGTTCCATTTCTTCCAGTGGCGGGGCGGTCTGGGAAAACGGAACCGAACCCGATCCTTCGTTACCTGGCGGCAATTAACCGGAAGCCCTCTGCCACGCAGCAGGTACGCTGCTCCAATGAGCCCTTTTTGACCTCAAAGCCCCCGGCTGGTGGAGAGGCCTGGATCTAATCCGGGGGTTGACAATTTCTTCCTCCTGGAGCTACATGGATCCCCAAAAAAACCAAGCCAAAAAAATCGGGAGCTGGTTGTCAATTCTAATTTTAAAAAGGGTTTTTTTTATTTTAAAAGGTACACGAGGGCTTTTGGTGTATTTAAAAACTTAATCCCCATTCCTGGAGCCCCCCAAGACAGGCAATTCACCCTTTTTAGCCAGAAGAAAGGGAGTCTGGGGGCCATGTTTTCCACCCCGATCTGATATCCCATGCGAACCCTTTGCTTGGCAGCTGTAAAAGACGGGGACTGCAGGCGATTGCTTCCTAAACCCCCGACTGTTGTTGTTTTTTTTTTCCCATCTGGATGCGCCCCTCTCTTGTGCTTTCTGCTTCCGTTGTGCTGTTTCCCAGATGGGGGACGGAGCTCCTTTTTTGCAGGGCTGGTGTTTCTGTGTGACTTAATGGAGTGAGACCTGGAGTAGATTAGGTTGCATACTTTGCACTTTGGACCCTCTCTACCGCCTTTGTGATCATTGGGGGGTGTACTATAGGGAGGGCAAAATAAAGACATGGCCCTCCAAAAAAAGAATTCTGTCCTCAATGAATTTTTTCCCCAATCTCCAAATTTCTACCATTGCAGAGAGTAAGGCATTGAAAAGCGTTCACACCTAGAACTCTTCTATTTGCGGCGTTAGTTTTTCAAGGAGCTCTCCAAGGGACTGGACCTTTTAGAGCTCAGCATCGTTAGAGAGGATATTCCTTATCTCCCAGCCATCCAATTCAAATACAAATCCTTTGAAGTTGTGCTACTAAACACCTCCTTCCCCCTCATATTCCCCCCCTTGTTTGACACCCGATATCTGGGAGCAACTAAAAAAGATTATTCTAGAGAAAGGAAAAAACATCCTAAAGCAACTGTGATCCTTTTGGGGAGACTTTAATGCTCGGGGGGGGCCCCCCTGCCTGATTATGGACTCCAGGGTATTATACCTGAGGACTACCAAAAAATGAGTATTTTGGCATTAGAGATACCAGAAGGAATGGGGCTGGCTCCAAATTCCTCTCCCTGTTATTCACATGCAATCTTCATTTTTTAGGAGGCAAAGTTGGTGGCTTTATAATCTTTTCCCTTCCGGGGGAATGCAAGCAGTGTTCTGGATTATATATGTGTTCCTACAAATAACGCCAACTTATTCTCAGAAATTCAAGTTTACGTAGGGGGGGAGAGCGACCATAACCGGTTCCAGTCCATTTTTATGGCAGCTCTACCTACCCCTCATACCACAAGACGAGAGGCTACTCACTAACCTTGAAGTGAGACAGAATAGGGGGCTGAAGTGGGCCCAGGGGAATCGAGGCAACTTCTAGTTTTCTGAACTCTGAGAGAGCCAGTCCTGTGTGAAAACGATTGTTACACAGGACCCAAAGGAAATGTTCACTGGGTGTGCCAGTTGTGTTCTATGTTAAAGGAATACCTAATAAACAGACTTCCAGTCAGAAATTTCCCGTCCGTACAATCTAACTGGTGTGACCTGGATTATTTCCCTAAAAAAAGGCTAAAAGAGCCATGCGTCTGGTTCAAAAGAAACCTACACCAGCAAAAACCCCAAAAAGGCTAAAGCTAAGAGGCAATTATAAAAAGCTAATACCCTCTAAGAAGGCTCCGTATACAACCACAGTCTGGTTGAGCTGGAAAAATCAGCTAAAGGGTCAAACTCAGCTCCTTTTTTGGGAAAACTGGGTCTGGGGTGCTGAAGGGGCGGGAAACTACCATTTGACATTCCCGTTTCAGCTCAGTTTGGGAGGACTTTTTACTATTTTGTTTGCTAACCCCAACCAGGACCCCACAGGAAAGAGAACCCTTGTGGAAATACCCACCGTTAGTTCCTCCCCTTGGCCACCAGGGTCAGTGACAGAAATTAAACATATCATCCAGTCATTAAAACCTAATAAAGCTCCTGGTGAAGATTTTCCCGCCTCCAGAACTTTTCTAGTCACATACTGACCGGTGGGGGCCCTTTTGGCAAAAAGGGTTTTCATACATAGACAATACTGGCCATATTCCAATAGGATGGGGAAATTTCCACCATAATTCCCATATATAAAAAGAGGAGATAAGGAAATCCCCGAAACTAAAGACCCATCAGCCATATTGACATAACAGTTAAGATGTATGCAAAACATCTCCTAGTAAAATTGAGGAGTGGGGAACTGAGAAGAACATATTAGTGGAAGAACAGGCCGGGTTTAGATTTGGGAAAATCTACAATAGATAATTGTTTTATTCCACAACACCTTATTACCAAATACACAACTGATGGCAATCATCTCTTTACAGCCTTTATAGACCTGAGTGCGGCATTTGACTCCATAAATAGGACACTTATGGAGGAAGCTGGCTAAGTTAAACCGGAACCTGGACTCCTTACCTGGGGGAAAGGGCCCCTTTTTACAAATACATCCTTGAAGGTCCGTACTGGATGCAATGGCTCCCTTCTCGGACATACCCACCGCTAAAGGTTCAGAAAAGGGTGTATTCTGGCCCTGATGCTGTTCATGACATTCCTGGATTTCATTCAAGATTTCACATGCCAAAGATTCTGAACAGACATATTAATATCCTTCTATATGCAGATGATATGGTTCTAATGGCTCATTCCAAGTAGGTCTGAGAAGACTGTTGAGGAAATTTAGTGCCTATTGTGCCGCCAATTGTTTGAACATAACAAGTCCAAATCCAAAATGGGGGCATTTGGGAAAAAAGGGGGTAAAACATAATTGGTACTTGGATGGGGAGCCCATAAATCAAACTGATTGCTTTACATACTTAGAGGTTGTTTTTAAAATACAGGGCCTTGCATAATCATTTCAAGCAAAGTTCCACAAAGGCTACAGCAGGTTAAAAATGTTAATTAAATTGCTCAGTTATAATCACCCAACTTCTTTGCTCCCCATTTGGAAGGTATATAACTAAAAATTTCACCAGTTCTAACATAAGGTGCTGAAATTTTGGGGGCTCTCAAAGGCCCTCCCACTTGAACAAAATCAAGCACGTTTCTTTAGGACTGTTTTTGGGGACCGACAGGAAATTTTGCAGCAGTAAGAGCTGAAAGAGGAACCCATTTTTACATCTGACTATAATTAAAGCCTTCAATTCCTGGTGGAAGATCCTTTTATTGGATTCTCAAATTTCCAAAAAGTGCCTGGAAGAACAAATGGTCCGTTTTCAACACACTACATTGGTTTGCCAGCTTTATCAAATTATCGCACATCTTGGTTTTTCACTACAATATTTATTATCGGTTAGACATCAGGCCATAGGAATATTTAAACAAAGAGTTATGGATGTAAACACCCAAACTGATATTGGGACACTCGCAATATTAGGTCAATGAAATGGTTGGCCCAAAATAGAAAGTCCTTTCAAATAAAAATATCTGACTATGGACCTGACCCAATATGATAGAACAGCTTTAACCAGAGCAAGATTGAGCAGGTCACTTCCATGGTCAGATATGGGCATTCCATCCATGCCAGATTGAGAAAGTTGTTTTGGGGGGTTGAAAAAGAAGATATTGACATTCCTATTCAGCTGCAAACTATATGACACAAAAAGGCCCAGTTCCTACAACAACACTCGGAAATTACACCCTGGGGGATAAAAATGGTTAGCCCACTTCCTTCAAGGTACAAAAACATAGTTGTAACCCAAATGCTAAATTCATAGGTAGGGCTGTTCAACTGAGATCATGTTTTATTGCGCACATCGGGGTTGCATGTAAAGGTGATGAACTGATCTAAACATGGGCTGGTTCTGTATTTTATTACCTTTTAGTCTATTATAAGACAATAACTTACTACTATTCATTTAACCAATATAATATATGACATTTTATTTTGTCTAATTTATCTTATCCAATGACATTTTATGATTTATCCTATATATTGTGCTTTTTTACATTTTATCACGCTTGCCATTCATTGTTTGATATGGTCAATTGACTAATCAATAAAATAACTAACTCACTCATTGTTGGTGAGGATTGGTCTGGGAAAAGCTGTCCCCCTTGTTCTCTCCTCCCCATTCTGGACTCTGAAATTGTCTACAAGGCAACTGAGAAAAGGGTTGGGGCTGATATTCTCCCATGACTGCTATATCTCTGCTTTTGAAGGTTTGGTCTTGAGGGAGGCACCATCCAAGTCCTCAGTGTGGCTTGAGGTCTGTTTTAGACACCCACAATGGCATTACTGGTTTTCTCCCCCTTTTAAATTTTTACCCAATGCTCCAGCCTGGCTTCCAAGATTGACATCACGGACCTCTTCTCAGACGTAAATGTCCACATAGATAGTGCTACTAGACTCTTTTTCCCCCTTTACCTATTTCTCTGAAAAGGGAAACCCCTCTCCAACTACATTTTAATCGTGAGACTCATCCCACAATTTGTTTAAAAACAAATTGGTTCTGTTTATGGAGCATCCCTGAAGCTCCCCCTGACAGGGCTGGGCTCGACACTTCTTATGAAAACAGTCCTCTGAACATGCATAGTGTGCTCTAAATGAACTGAAAAGGCGAAGGGCAACTGAGAGACTCTTTTTTTGGGGTCACCCAGGGAAGGATTTTTGCCAATTCCAGTCACACTCAGCTCTCAATAATGACTTAAATAACAGAGTGGGTTACTGTAAAAAGAAAACCGGGGTGCTTCCTTTAAAACCCAAAAAAGCCCCAAAAGGCCCACCTTGAAAACACTCACAACAGAATTCCATTCCGCAGCCAGGAAGAAAAAAAGCCACTCAGCCTCAAAGGCATTTAACTAATTTTATTGTGGGTAGTAAAAACATCAAGACAAACAGTTAAGTAATTGCCATGCCTCACTGTGGCATCCACGCCTCACACAAAGCAAAACAGCAAGAAAGAATCAGAATCAAATCAGGGAGGGGTTTCGAAATCCTCTTATGCAGGATAACATACACTCCAAACAATAACATTTTTCACGGCTGACTTTCCGTGTGAAGTTACATACAATAGTCACAACAAGACAGAAACCAACCGGAACACCGGAACACAGCTGTGTAGCCTTGCCAGAACATAAACACATAACATGAGCAACTTTTCAAAAAACTTGGGACACCACCCGTGAAAGAGAAGCCAAATATTTACAGTAGCAATTGCTATGGGGAAAAGCAAAGGAAAAAGAAATAACTCTCTCCCTTATTCCAACAGTTACAGTTACACGGCCAAAAAAAAAAAAAAAAAAAAGGGGAAAAAGAGGAATTCATCACCTAAAGAAGCCAGAGAAAGAGGCACATTGGAGAAGGAGGGGTTTGGGGGGGGACCTGGGTGAAGAAAGTAAAATGTCCCCCCCTTTTCCCTATCATTAGCTTGGAAAGATGAAGGGTGTCCTTCTCCATGGAAATTATGCTTTTAAATCTCTGACATGAAAGCATTACATATAATACAATCAGTGAAAACGTTACATATAATTCAGTGAGTTAATTCATATTTAGCCCATATTCTGTCACAACAGAAGCATATTTCATATTCTGTACATTTATGATTTCTCCCCCATGTGGGTTCTTTGATGTGAACGTAAATGTTGACTCTGAGAGAAGCACTTTCCACATTCCGTGCATTTAAATGGCTTCTCCCCTGTGTGGGTCCTTTCATGGGAACGCAGATTTACACTCTGACTGAAACTCTTCCCACATTCCATACATTTAAATGGCTTCTCCCCTGTGTGTGTCCTTTGATGGGAATGCAGAGATCCACTCTTACTGAAACTCTTCCCACATTCCATGCATTTATATGGCTTCTCCCCTGTGTGGGTCCTTTGATGGGAATGCAGAGATCCACTCTCACTGAAGCTCTTTCCACATTCTATGCATTTAAATGGCTTCTCCCCTGTGTGAATCCTTTGATGGGAATGCAGAGATCCCCTCTCACTGAAGCTCTTTCCACATTCCATGCATTTAAATGGCTTTTCCCCTGTGTGTGTCCTTTGATGGGAATGCAGAGTCCACTCTGACTGAAACTCTTTCCACATTCCATGCATTTAAATGGCTTTTCCCCTGTGTGTGTCCTTTGATGGGAATGCAGAGATCCACTCTGACTGAAACTCTTTCCACATTCCATGCATTTAAATGGCTTTTCCCCTGTGTGTGTCCTTGATGGGAATGCAGAGTGCACTCTGACTGAAACTCTTTCCACATTCCATGCATTTATATGGCTTTTCCCCTGTGTGTGTCCTTTGATGGGAATGCAGATCTCCACTCTGACTGAAGCTCTTTCCACATTCCATGCATTTAAATGGCTTCTCCCCTGTGTGTGTCCTTTGATGGGAATGCAGATCTCCACTCTGACTGAAGCTCTTTCCACATTCCATGCATTTAAATGGCTTCTCCCCTGTGTGTGTCCTTTGATGGGAATGCAGATCTCCACTCTGACTGAAGCTCTTTCCACATTCCATGCATTTAAATGGCTTCTCCCCTGTGTGTGTCCTTTGATGGGAATGCAGAGATCCACTCTCACTGAAGCTCTTTCCACATTCCATGCATTTAAATGGCTTCTCCCCTGTGTGTGTCCTTTGATGGGAATGCAGAGATCCACTCTCACTGAAGCTCTTTCCACATTCCATGCATTTAAATGGCTTCTCCCCTGTGTGGGTCCTTTGATGGGAATGCAGAGATCCACTCTCACTGAAACTCTTTCCACATTCCATGCATTTAAATGGCTTCTCCCCTGTGTGGGTCCTTTGATGTCTATTGTAATTTCTACTGTTGCTGAAGCTCTTTCCGCATTCCATACACTTATACAGCTTCTCCTCTCCATGAGTTCTGCGATATGAATGTAGATGTACAGAATATTCCATTTTTTTTTCTGATTCAAATATGATGTCAGAAGTTCACAAAGAAGAGCTCCTTGAACAGCAGAGGATTTCTTCTTCTCAGTGTTTCATTTTTCTTTGTGCTCTTTTCCAAACCTCTCTTTTTTTTACATTACAATCCTGCATTTTCCTCTTTTTTTCACAGGCTTGTTCTTGGTGTTCTTGTTATTATTATTATCACTTTCATTTATATTCTCCTCTTTCCGTGGCAGGACTCAAAGCAGCCTACAATACATGTAAAAAAGAAAACAGAGTTAAAAAACTATAATGTACAAAAGTTAAAACAGAAAATAAATAGGCACATAATAATTAAAACAAAGTAAAAATGTCCATTAAAAACAACTAACAGATCACAATTAAAAATAACCAGCACCTTTCTTTAGTCAGGCAATAATCATTTATTGAATGTCTGCCAAGATAAAAATGTCTTTAATCAAAATTAATAGGAATCCTGGTGGCGTAGCGGTTAAATGCCGGTACTGCGGCCACAACACTGAGTTTGACTCTGCAGGGCTCCAGGTTGACTCAGCCTTCCATCCTTCCGCAGTCAGTAAAATGAGTACCCAGCTTGTTGGGGACAATTAGCTAACACGTTGTAAACCACTTAGAGAGCACTTAGCTGATAAGAGGTATAGAAATACACCTGCTATTGCTATTGAATTGTCTACGGAAAGAAGGGAGGGAGGTGTGTCCTCTCTGGGAGGGGAGTTCCACAGCCTGGGAGCAGCCACTGAGAAGACCCTCTCTCGTTTTCCCACCAGATGCACGTGTGAAGGTGGTGAGACAGAAAGAAGGGCCTCTCCAGCAGATCTCAAAGCAGGACTGGTTCATAGTGGAAAATACGGTCCTGGATGTGAGCCCTGTAGGGCTTTAAAAGTCATCATCTGCACTTTGAATTGTGCCCAGAAACAGACTGGCAGCCAGTGGAGCTGTTGCAACAGGTGTGCATGTGTGTGTGATCCCTGTAGCTAGCCCCAGTTAACAATCTGGCTGCAGCTCCTTGGACCAGCTGAAGTTTCCAAACGCTCTTCAAAGGCAGCCCCACGTAGAGCCTGTTACGATAATCCAACTGGGATGCAACCAAGGCAGGTGTTACTCTGGCCAGGTCTGACATCTCAAGGAATGAGCATGGCTTGTGCATAAGCCTTAACTGTGCGAACGCACTCCTCACTACTGCTGAGACCTGGGCTCCCAGGCTCAGAGTGTCCTCAGCAGGACATCTGGGCTGCCGACCTGTGTCTTCAGAGAAAGCATAACCCCATCTAACACAGGCTGAATCCCTTTTCTCTGATCTGTCTTTCAACTGAGCAAGAGTACCTCCCTTTTGTCTGGATTAAATTTCAATTTGTTTGCCCTCTTCCAATCCATTACTGATAACAGCCATTGGTTTAGGACCAAAACAGCTTCCTCAGCTTGTGGTGGGAAGGAGTAATAAATTTGGGTGTCTTCTGCGTACTGATGGCACCAAATCCCAAAACTCCAGACAATCTATCCCAGCGGTTTCATGGAGATGTGAAATAGCACGCGGGACAGAACCCTGAGGCACTCCACAGGCCAAAGGACAAGGGGGTTCAACAGGAGTCTCCCGGCACCACCTTCTGGGCTTGGTCCTCCAGGAAGGAATGACGCCTCTGTCAAACAGTGTCCCCAAGTCCCATCCTCACAAGGTGACCCAGAAGGATACTATGGCCAATGATACAGAAAGCTGCCAAAAGGTTCAGCAGAACCACGAGGGACACGCTCCCCCATCTAGTTGCCAGCACAGGTCATCCACCAAGGCAACCAAAACAGTCTCAGTCCCAAACTTTGTATTTGTCCCTGCTGAATTAGATGTTTTTAATTTCAACGCAGTTTTCTAGTTAATCCTTTTGAATTCTATTCCTATTTTCCAATATATTAGTGTAAGCCCCCTTACACACCTAAAAGCTATGTTGTGAGGATCCTAATTATTTTATATCAAACATAGTGAGCCATAGAGATATACTGGATGGACGTATAGGCAGTGGCTATGGAAAGTAGCTGTTTTCTGTCACATCTTGGGTAAATCTTGCAAATGGCTCAAAGGCCACTTGAATGGATTTTCAGTAGCGATCAGGAGACAATAACTCTCTGGGAACAAATAAACAATGCAAACAGCCTGGAATTTGACACTTTGAGGTATCCATCTCTGGATGAGATACTCATCTTGCAGGAAACTACAAGGGTGTTAGGCTGTATTTTCTCTGAACTACAAAAGCTGAAATCCATCTTAATAAAAACTGCAGCCATCTGGTTTCCAAGGACATGGGTCAGCTCTATAACTAGGTGCATTTTCTCATTCTTTTGGGGAGTTTTGGTTTTGGAGTTGGGAGTTTTGGAGTTAGGAGTTCTCTCAGATCTGCAAACCATGAAGCTGGTAAGCTCCCATCGGCCCCTAAAGGCATGGCTGAGATCTTTTTCTCCCAGCTGAAGACTTCTGGATTGGTACACTACTAAATCAAACCCTTTTGTCTCTCTCTTTCTCTCTTAATTTTCACCTCTTTCTAACTGTCTATAGTTTTGTATGCTTGTTGAAGTGAATGCAGCTGAATGATTGTATGGACTTTAACATCTACGTCAATAAAATTGACACGATATTCCCATAGCATTCGGAAGATTCTGCTCTAATTGTATGTTACTGCTTTGTCAAAGTAGCTCTTGTATTCGTTAGTCTTGCATTATCTAATTCATTTCCTAGGTATTTTGCCGTATATTTTTTTTGAACAGAATAACAACATTAATAACAATGGAAGAAGTTTTCGCAAAATATTTTGACATTCCTCAGCTGTTTGTCTTGTGTTTGTTTCTGAGTAGGAGACTTCAAACTTTTATAGTTGACTACAAACATCACCTGACAATGAGGCTGTGAACCGGGCAGCTGCATGCTTTTTGCAGATTTATGGTGACTGCAACCAGAATAGCTTGTGGACTAAGAGAGAGAACCACAAGTTACACTGACCCTTTATAGAATCCTGCAGAACAGTCCATTTTCTTTACAATTTAAAGCAGATTTTGTTCACTAGTATATTATTTCATTATTTCTTCTGGTTATCCAAATTCCCAAATATTTAACTTTTTGTCCTCTCTATAGGATGATTTCAACATTTGAAGAAAAGCAACAGCTGCTAGCCCGTTGCAAAGCTGAAGAAAGTTCCCTCTTTCTTTCTTTCTTTCTTTCTTTCTTTCTTTCTTTCTTTCTTTCTTTTTTGGACAACAACTCCCAGAAGGTGGCTGCAGCTTTCTGGGGGATGGAGATGGCTGATGCTGTCAGGTTAGCTAAGATTTCTTTCTCTCTGAGGCTCTGTGAGTTGGTACCCAGTGCATAAGAATGGCATGGCTGGCGGGCACAACTCTCTCCTCCTCCCCCTCCCCCTTGTCCTCTCCACCCATTTTTAAACTCCATTCCCTGCCACTCATGGCTGCCCATGCCTTCTGGCATCTCATAATAACCCTCACCCCTTCTCATGCCCCGCGGGGACCCCCCAAGCCAGGCAACGGCCAAATACCCCCCCATCCAGGTGACCAGCGAAGATATTCTCTCCTTTGAACGCTTCCCCAGTGTCTCCATGCAACGGAGAGGGGAGAGGAGGTTGAAGCAGCTGAAGCCACAAAGATGCCTTTTTAGGGGGAGGGAAAGGGGAACTTTTGCATCCACACCAGTCACCCCCCCGACACCAGGCCCTCCAGAAGACTCTCCAGTCTTGGTCCTAAAGTGGGGGGACTCTTCCTCCTTCCTATCCCTGGAACATATTTGCAGTCCTGCTTTGTCCCACTGCCTCCCTTTTCTGCAAGAAGAGAGCCTCAGAAGCAACAAAATGTGCCTGTGGGATGAGAAGGAAGAAGGAGAAGAGCCCCCCCTTTTAGGGTAAGACCAGATCTCTGTCTTATCAACAGTGGGAGTCAATACCATCGAATGTGGTATCCTTTGGAAACAGCTGGGGAAGGTGTTGGGAATCAGAAGCACTGTGTTGCAGTGATTCCGGTCCCACCTCTCAGGCAGGTTCCAGATCAGTGGTTCTCAACCTTCCTAATGCCGCGACGCTTTAATACAGTTCCTCATGTTGTGGTGACTGCCAACCATAAAATTATTTTTTTATTATTTACAATGCCTCCCTCCAGGGCAAAGGCTGCCTCGCCGGCCAGGAACAGAGGGGGGCAGTTAGGGAGGGAAAGGGGAGCCACGCGTCTCGCCTGGGAAAAAACTCCAGAACCCCCCCTCAGGCTCTGCTTCTGCTTCGTTCTCATTTCCACTGCGGGGCAGTGCGGGAAAGCTTCCAAACCCTGGCCAGGGTGGGGGGAGGAATCCCAGTGCCTTTGCCTTTTGCGCCAGGTGCAGCTCACCCCCCCCAGAAAAGTGCCACCTTGCGGCACCCCAGCCATTCCGCAGCACCCCCCTCCATAGCGAATGGGGCAGGGGCCGTGGTGAGGATGAGGACTGCCCCCCGTGCTTCCGCCGTCCCCCCAAGCTGGCCCGTCAGACAGGAGGTTCTCCCAGTAGAGGAGAAGGGGAGTAATTTCAGTCCCTTCTGAACAGGGGGCAGGAGGACGCAAGCGCATGGCTCACGCTTGCGCACAACAACTCCTGGGCCTTTTCCGTACATTACCTTATCACGGAGGTGGAGGGTGCCATTTGCGCAAGGAGGTTTTTGCGCGAGGCATTCTCTTCGCTGCTACTTTGTCCCGCAGCTGGCTTCCTGGTTGCTGACTGTCCCGCTCCTTCCTCCTCAGCACAGCTTACAGCTCCCCAATGCTTTCTTACCATCTACCTGAAACCTTTGGAGAGATCATCTGGAGGTGTGGGGCGGGGTCCTATCAGCATGCTGGTGACACCCCCGGTATATTTATCCATGCCTTCGAAAACAGCTGAGGATAGTATGTTTCCTCTGAATGACTGCTTGGAGGAGGTAATGGGCTGGGTGAAGAATCACAGAATCGAAGTCAAAAACGGAATAGTAGCACTATAACTGTGTCCAGTTCCTGAATGAGGTGGAGCAATGTATCGTAGGAATGCCACAGCCCTGCAGCCACTGGTCTCTCACCAGTTAGTGGTGTGGTGAATTCTCTGCAAGTTTTATTCCAAAATTTAAAAGCGCTACCCAAAGTGCTGAAACAAAAATGATTCCAGTCTCTCAGACAGTTCTTTTAATCTTCGGATTATAAAGTTGCAGTGGAGTGACTGTTCTCAGTTGACTTAGGAGCTGGGTATGTTTGGCTTGGAGGAGAGAGAGCTTAGGCCATTCCCGCACCCGACAGTTATAGTGCTATTATTCCACTTTCAACATCCCATGGAATTCTGGGGGTTGTAGTTTAGGAAGGGGCATTTAGAATTCTCAGCCAGAGAGCTCTTTGGCCTCAGGAAACTACAAGCCCCAGAATTCCTCCAGACCTTGAAAGTGGAATAAGAGCACTATGACAGTGTTGTGTGGAAACAGCCTTAGAGGTGACATAATAGGTCATCTTTAAATGTCTGAAGGGATGTCATGGAGAAGATGGAGCCAAATTCAAACGACAGGAAAAGAGACTCCACCTAAACATTAAGAAGAAGTTCTTGACTGTAAGCGCTGTCTAGGAGGGGAAAGGACTGCCTTCTCCACCTTTGGAGGTTTTTAAACAGAATTTGGACGGACATCTTTCAGGACTGATTTTCTTCATGGCAGGGCATGGACTAGATGGCTTTTAGGGTGCCTTCCAATTTTAAGATACTATGATTCCCTGATTCACTTCCAGTTTTGGGGAAGCAAAAGGAGAATGTTTCCCCAACTGGCCACGCCTCCTTACCTCCGGACGCTTCATCCTCCAGCAGATCCTCAACTAGAGAGGTCAGCGTGGGTTTCTCCAGTGCAGACGGACCGCTTCTATTTCCGTCTTGCGGGAAGGAGGCCTCTTTAAGTCGTTTAAAGGCCAGTCACCTGAGCCAGGGGGAGAAAAGAGGTTGATGAAAAAAAATTTTTCACAAACCCAAGCAGACACATCTGGATCTATCCTGTGTCAGCAACCCCCTTTGAGATTCAAATAAATGATAAGTAGTGGATGTCCCCTTTTAAAAAGAAAAGGTATAAAATCAACAAACAAACAGCAAACTCCACAGTTGCAAACGTGTTTCTCGGGCTAAAAAATAAAAAATTTTTGGGTTGTGCTTTCAGTCTGATAGGAGGGAAGTCTCAAAGAGCATTCATACATTACTCCTGGACTAGGATTTCTGGGTCCTATAGTTTCTAATTGAAAACCGGGAATTTTAGGGACAACAGCCTTTGTTGATGTTGATTAAATGTTATGCATTAAATACCAACCACAGTTGCCCAAAGCTTGTCATTCAAAACCTAAAAATGTTTTTCCCTCTTGGAATTTAGAAAGAAATTTTAGCTGACGTCTAGGGTTACCCAGATCAAGCTAAAGGGAGGCGATTGTTCCTTCTCACTTATTCAGGGAGAAGGAACTTTTTTGCTTCCAGCCAGAAGGCAGGTGCACAGCAGGTGGAAGGTGAGTCCTGGACCCACAATGGCCAGGAGGGAAGAAGAAGGAGGCTAAATCTTTGCAAGTTGTAGCAAGAAATCAATTATACCTTGCCAGTGGTAGAAAACTGCTCTCCCTAGCTGGGTTTGTAGATTTACACACAGTCCTTTTTTCCTCTGGCCTAGAGCTGGGATTCCCCCAAAGTGGAGGACTTGTGCGCTTGTTGCCAACCCGAAGATGACCCAAAAAAAACTGAGCCGAAACCCTGGGGTCCCAACCCTGTCCCAGACACATACTGTCTCTATGTCATTTCCCCCAGATGGCTGAGCTCTCCTAAAAACACTGCTTTTCACAAATAATAGGAATACATATTTTGGGCTTTCTGCACCTGTGTTGCTGTTCTATATTTTTCTCAATTAACAAACACTTGAAATAAGGAATTTTGGGGCTTGGTAATTATTTTTTTTAGAAAGCCAGCGTTGTGTAGTGGCTCAGCCATGCAAACCACTGGGTCCCCCTTGGGTGCACCAGACACCCCCCAGAAAACCTGGTTTGTTAGGGTTGCAATAAGTTGGAAAATAACAACAACAATAACAACAACACAATTCATATTAATTAATTATAATACATTTAAATAATACTATAATTAATTAATAATAGTAATGAAATTATTATTATTATTATTATTATTATTATTATTATTATTATTATTATTATTATTATTATTTTTTTTCTTACCCAACTCTCCCCAAGGCTTGACATGGGTTACAACATAAATTAAAATAGAACTAAAAACACATCATGCATTAAAATACATTGAAAACAGATAAAACCATTTAAACTACATCAGTGTAAAATTCATAGTTAAAAATTGCCTGAAGAGATAGTGTTAAGTATTTTTTTAAATTTTTTTTTTAATTCAGAGAGCGTATTCTGCTGTCAAATCTCTTCTGGCAAGTCATTCCACACAAGAATGTGTGACACACAACAATGGCAACAATTATATTTTTAATATTAGCAATTCTTCATAAAACTTTTGCTGCTACTCACACAGAGATAAGTCACAGCATATTTATGGGGTTTTGCATAGCACTGGAAAAGTTCTAGTTTATTAAAAAAAATTTTAAATAAATTGTATAGAGTGCTGTTTTAAATGTTTCCTATGCTATGTTTGTTATAAAATTTTTGGGAAAACAGAATAAAATAATGAAATAATAATAATGAAAAATAATGAATAATAAAAATGAAAAAAAAAATAATGAAATAATAGAAAATAATAATAAAAAAAAAAATTTTTAAAATAAAAAACAATTAAAATAAAATAAATAAAATAATAAAATAAAATAAAAATAATGAAAAAATAATAAAAATAATAAAAAATAATGAAAGAAAAAAAAAAAAGTTTGCTAATAAAGGATAGGGGAAGATGGGGTTAGCGAGCACAGCTACTGGGGAAGAAAGTGACATTTGGGGTGTATTTACCCCAAAGACGGTATTTGCCTCCCTCCAAAATTAAAATTTTCCTTCAGTCCTCAATTTCTTGCATTGCTTTAAAATTTAAAAAACTTAATTGAGCATCTAGAAATACAGTTCAGCATTTAAAAAGATGAGTTTTTTAAGCTTGTTATTATTTAGCTTCTTTAATAATTGTTTAATAAAGTATTATTTAAGCTTGTCTTTATTGTCTTTAATATTGTTTTTTAAGTTTGTGTTATTATTTCTCTGTTTCAGTCAAGTTCAATTTTTTTTTAGTTTTAGTTCTAGTTACATATTAGTATTATTTTTGTGTGGTTTGTTTCTTTTCTCCAACTTTTTTCCCCCTTTTTTTCTGCAGTAATAGATTATACTTTGTTTGCATCTTCTCTTAAGTATTAATAAATATTTGCAAAAAGAAACACAGTTGAGGCTTTGGAAAACCCAAAGAAGCAAGTGAAGTAACCCAGGCAATCAAAAAAAAAGCCAATAAAAAAGTTTTCGATGTGAATGAGAACAAAATAGGGGCCCCTTAAAAAACCATTATCTTATTTCCTTCATGGCACTAACAAATATGTAGTCTTCAAAACTGCTAAGTTTGCAAATAGAGCTGTTCAACGGGAGAAAACAATTCATAAAATATATTGGAGTTGCATCCCAAGGGGGATGAATTAATCTAAATTATTTTTCTGTATTTTATTATTTGTATCTTTCAAAAAGAGAAGTTGATAACCTATAAGTTTTGATATTTTCTTAGAGTGTTTTACTTTATTTTTTAATTTTACTTCATTTTATATTTTGTCATACTTTAGTTTAGCTTCTTTTATCTTGCTTCACTCCCTTTTACTTATTTTATTGCCTTTTGTAATGTTTGAAGTTATTTCTTTGATATGGTCAATTGACTAATCCATAAATTTATACTATTACTAAATGTGAATGATTTGCATTTTCTCATTCCCTCCAATGCTAGAAATTTGGGGACTGAAGGGAAATTTCAAAAGGAGAAAAAAAAATTTTTTTTCCCCCCAAAAGTCCTCATTTTGTCCCCTAGTTACTACACCTCTGGGGAAAAAAACCCAAATTAGATATTCATACAATTTAAGCCAAAAAAACAAAACAAAAAATTGCTTGTTCAATAAATCAGACATTATTTGGGGTCTGAGGCCTACATCCTCCTGCGAAGCCTTGGGCTGGAGTGAAAGGCGAGGGCCTCACCCTGCCTCAAAACAGGTGCTTTTTGAGGCCGGGGGAAACACAACATAAAACATGAGAATTATGTCTATTCTTAACTTGATTGGGAATATTTTGTGCAATCCTTTTTTTTGGCCTCTGTGTGTTTTTTTCCCCACAACGCTCTCCCCCTCAGCCTTTTCCCTCCCTTGGGGTTCATTTTACCTCACAAATTACCTCACAAAAACACCAACCCCCCCTCAGAACTTCCATGGCAGCTCCTTTTGGGAATTACTTAATCCTGGATTAAAACTCTGATACCTGGTTGAAAAAAAAAAAAAAGTAACTTCTGCTCAACAAATCAGGAAGGAACCCTGAGTCACGGGTTTGCTTCTGCTCTCCCAGGGAAGGAGGAGGAGAAATGTGGTGGCAGGAAGTGCTGGGAGCCCAGAACTCAAAATGGAGGCACTTTGGTTAGCAAATCCAAAAGGGGGGGCCTTTTGGGTTTTGGCCTTTTAGCAGGGAACGCCCTCCCCCCGAACTGAAGGGTTCTGGTTGCTGGGTTTCCACCAGCCCTGCAGAGTAGACCAGGGAAAAAGATGGGGGGAACGCTGTATATTTTGCCTATCTCTTTTTACTCCTTATAAAGGCACAAAATAACAATAAGAACCCATCACCCAAGTAGTAAAAAAAAAAAAAGTCATTTTGGGTCACAAGAAACGTATTTCTTGAGGTAAAAGTTGCTGGTGAAATAAATAAATAAGGATCCTAGGGGTCCTAAAAAAGACAGCCCTTTTTTGGGGAAAACCCCGTTCCAGAAGGGGAAGGAGGTACTGATTTTGGGGGTATTGCCCCCCATTGGGGGGGGGGTGAAGTCACCCCCAAAAAACCACCAACTTTTTTAAAAAAAGGAGGGGGTTCTTCAGTTTTGGGGGGGCTGCAGGGTGTATGCAGTCCCCTTTTGCCCCCCTTTTCCCCTCCCCACTTTAGCCACATTTGCAGCTTTCATAAAGCAAATCCTCAAAATTCCCCGTTTAGCCGAAATGACTCCCCTTCGTTTTCCTGCCTTCCCACTCTTCCAGCTACTTCTAAAACGCCCCGTTTCTTTCTCCTCTTTCCCACTAGAATATATTTATAGAGTGATGGAATATTTTGTGCAATCCTGCCTTTTTCCTTTTGTGTGTTTTCTTCCCCCAACGCTCTCTCCTCAGCCTTTTCCCCCAGCCTTTTCCCTGCCTTGCGGGTTCATTTTACCTCACCTTTCCCCCACAAAAACACCCCCCCCCTCAAAGCACTCCCGACAGATGGCCATCAAGCCATGAAAAAGGATGAAAAAGGGTGAAGATGCCATTTAAACACACATTACACACACCAATAAAAGTAAAAAAAAAACACCCCTGTCCAGTTAAAAGCTCCTTCTGCTGCAAGGAAAGGGGGGATTTTTTCCACCCCTGAGTGAAGAAGGTCTCCACTTGGTGATGGCAGTAGGGAAAGGGGTATTAGCTTTTCTCTGTCCCCGGTTTGAAAAGCATGGGAGTAAATTCAGGGGGGCATAAAGATGTGAAAGGGTGCCTCTGAACATGGGCTAAAAAAGGCTTTTCCCGCAGCCCAAAGCCTGGGAGAAGCTGTAAACTGAAGGCTCTGAATTTTCCCGCAAGGAGGAGGAAAGGTTAAACCAAATTTTTCATTAAAAAAAAAGACCCACTCAGTTGGGGGGCCCAAAAAGGGTTTTGGTTACCAGCCTTTTTGCAAACTGCTCCCGGGTGGGGGTAGGCGTAGCCATCCAGATGTGGCTAGACTGCATCAGCCATCATCCCCCCAAAACTCATTGGTTTCACTAGGGCTGCTGGGACTCTCGCTTGAACACCTCTTTATGGGGGGCATGTGACCTCTCTCTGGATCTCCACCTGCCCCCCCAAAAGTGCCCCTTCTTCCCCGGGGGGGGGGAAAAAAGACCAGCCCTGTTCCCCCCATCCCCACTCCTTTGGCCGCGGAGCCACCCGGGGCAAAAGGGCGGGGGCAGGGGAAATTTGTCAGGAGCATTTTCCTGTACAAACACTGCCCGGCCATTATTGCAGGCTGGATGGTCGGGGGACAAAGGAGAGAGAGAGACGTAAAAGGGGGCTTTAAACCCGCGGGCCCACTGAAAGGCCGTGAAAAGGAAAGGGGAAACCGGAGCTGGTGAGCCGTGCCGGGCTGCAAATGCCAGTGGGGCACCATGCCCGCCTCCAGGAAGGGGGGGAGGAGGGGCCCGGCCTCTTCCCCACAAGGGCCCTATGCTCCCCACCCTGCCCCACCCCAGCCCCCTGGCTTCCCACAGCCCACGCCCGGCCTGGGCTGCTCCCAAACAGAGAGGCTGGCCATGGTCCCCTCATGGGCCCTGGTGTCCATCCCCTTACCGGGACACGGCAGGCCAGCCAGGGAGAGCACCAGAGATTTTTGGGAACCTGCGGTGGGCAATTGGGCCCCCCAGATTTAGTTATTTATTTATGATTTGTTGAACTAATTGGTATCTCATCCCACCCTCTGTCCAACGTGCTCAGGGAGACCATCTGGGTGGAGGCAATGAGGCTGTTGTCTCACCTTCAGCCACGGCAGGTGGGCCACCCTGGTCCCTTTTTGTTTTTTTTAGTAACGTTTTTATCTGGAAATTTTTTATTGTTATAAATTAACTTTGAGTTATGCCAACTCTCTGAATGGGGAGCTCCAGGTCAGCCCGTTATCAACAATCCTGCTTAGGCCTTGCAAGCTCAGCGTAGCCAGGGCTTCCTGATGCATTTTTTTCCTTTCCTCCCCTCTTTTCCCCTTTTCCAACAGCCTCCCACTTTACCAAGCATTATTCCCCCCATTTGTCTCATTTCAAATCCCCCTGAGGAGAGATATTTATCTATCTCATTTCTCTCTCATATTTCTACTGCTATGATGCATTTCAGATTGACTCTTCACTTACGGTGACCCTCCGTTGTGGTTGTGTTTTTTAAAATCATTTCCAACTTATGACAAACCTATCACATGGTTTTTTTGGGGCTGAGAATATGGCTTATTTCTTCTTTTTGAGACAGCTTTGTTTACAGTGGATTTTCCCCCCACTGCCTTCCTTGGATTTTGGGGGGTAGATTTACCCAAAAGGGCACCTGGTGGGCTTCCCCGCTAACAAGGGGTTTTAAACCCAAAAATTTTAAATCCATAACAATCCAAATGGCCTTAAATTTACCCGAGGAGGCTTTGCCACTGCCTTTTTCTGAGGCTGAGAGAGTGTGACCTGTCCAACGTCACACAGTGGGCTTCCACGGCTGAGCAAAGGTTTGAACCCCCGGTTTCCCCGGACTGCCAATCCAGCACACCAACTGCCATGCCACGCTGGCTCCCCCTACTTCTATCCCACCCTATATCCAAAGATATGGGGTGGCATGCGATATCATCAACTTTCCCAAAAAATTTAAAACTGCTCAACATTTTTTTTTAAAAAATCAAAAAAAAAAACCGCAACCCAAAACATGTTTTGGGGTAAAAAGCCCAGTTTGAAAGTAAAAAAAGGGAAAGGATATCCAATGGGGCTCCCAAACCAAACCCGTTTCGGGGGGGGGTGGGGGCCCCAGTTTTCTTTACCACAGAGGGTTATGTAGAATTTTACACGGATTTGCAGGAGTGGGGTTTTTTTTTTCCCGCTGTGTTTGGACTGCAATTCCCCTCAGCCCCAGCCACCGTGGGCTGGTGGCAGAGGGCGCTGGGAGTTGCAGTCCAAACTCTGGAAGGCTGCAAATGGGCCCCCCCATTTTTTGACCATGGTCCCCCCCTTTTTTTACATGCTTCTCTGCATCTTGCGATTAGATTTGTGCTGTACAAAATCTCAATTTCTTCCCATACCCTCTGTCCTTCCATGGTTTAAAGGAGGTTGGCCACTGCCTTCCTCTGAGGCTAAAAGAAAGTGACTCATCCAAGGCCACCCTATGGGTCTCTGTGGCCAAGTGTGGATTTGAATCTGGGTCTTCTGGAAAACTCAGATCCACACAGGATCTGCATTACTTTTTTTGTTGTTGATGTCTTCAAGTGAAAATACTAGTCACAGTGCCACCTCATACCCCCTTAAATCCCCCAGATCCCGTCTGACCTTGGATGATAAGCAGGGTCAGGCCTGGTTAGGATGGTGGGGGAAACCCCCAATACATATCAGGTGCTGGAGGTTCTATTCCCGAGGAACTGGCAAAAAAATGACTCTGAGCCTTCCTTGCCTAAGCAAACCCTATGAAACTCATGGGGTTTCCATAAATCGACATGTGATTTAAAGGCACGTACATATACAAAAGAGTTATTTGAAAGATTTATTCAAAGTAGCTAATGTGGTCTTCCCCTTCAGCTGAGAGAGGGAGGCTTCCTGAAGCCTCCCCACAGGTTTCCATGGGCAATCACACTCTCTCAACCTCAGAGGAAGGCAACGGTAACAACCCCCCCCAAAGAAATCTTGCCAAGAACATCCTGTGATCGGTTTCCCTTTTAGGGTCTCCATAATTTTGAAATGAGTTACACAACTGACTTTGTTTGTTCATTTGTTTTTCATCCACGTTTCCCCCAAAAAATAGACACTGGCACAGAAAAAACCAACTCACACTGTTCTCCAACCTCTCCAAAATGAATTATGGTGGACAGATATGGAGCTAAGCCAGCCATAACGGTTAGGAAGTCCGAGTTCAACAATCTGATGATCTGGGGGAAAAGGCTCTGAGAAAGTTTCCTAAACTGCTGCTACCACGGCAGACAAAAAAGAACTGCAGATTTTGGTGGGAAAGTGGCTATACAGCCTCCCACCAAAAGACCTGCCAGCAGGCTCTAGAAGGTTCCGAACAGTGCGCTGCACAGACACAGGCGACCCCATTTGTGGGAGTTCACAGCTGACCACTCGAAGGACCACAGTTGCAGGGAAGCAACCCGTGAGTCCTGACCCTCTCTGCAGGGCAGAAAAGGGAAAGCAGGAAGGAAGCTCCCATCGCCGAGGGCAGGGTTCCTGGGTTGCCACCCAGAGGCATTTGTCTTTATGGTAGCTTCCATTGTCCCCTTGGCCCTGATGGCACCACCTTGCCCTCCTGCCACCCACGCCTTCCTGCTTCTCACATGCCCTTTTTGCCAGGCAAACCAACAGTTCTCCCTCCAGGGCAGAGAGAAGGCAGAGGGCAGGATGGGGGAGCGGTGGCAGATGGAACATCTCTCAGAGGAACTGGAGGTCTCAAAAGGAAGACTAGGGTGGCATTCGATTGTGCCAGCCAAGATAGTATGTGCTCGGCATCGCAAGGTGCCCAACATCCCCACAACTGATGAATGGTTGCAGAGATGAACAAGCTGACTTACAGATGAGAAAAGAAGAGGGAGAATAAATGCTGTAAGGCACGGGACCTGTTCCTGGTTTTCTCCAAAGTAAAAAGATTCTGGCATCTGGTTTCCAATGCTAATTTATTAATAATTTGTTGTATATATTGAGATTTGAGTATTCTCTTGTTCTATTTATTTTCTTCTAAGCTCCAAGGGATAAGTCAGGGAATAGAACAATGAAAATAATGGCCCTTTTCACGGGGCGGGGGAATGCCCCGTCTCATTCCTGCCTTTGGGGTCCAAAGCAACGCGACTCCCCCAAACCCTTCCGCAGGGCTCCTTTTGATCCAGGGAAAATCGGAGCAGTGCGAGGTCTGTAGATCCTAACCCTTCCCTATAAACCCAACCATAACCGGAGCCCTAGCCCTAGCCCTAGCCCTAATCCTGATCGTAAACAAAACCCTTTCACTCTCACCCTAACCCTCCCCTAGCTCTAACCCTAACCATACACCTAACTCTAGCCCTAGCGTCAGTCCTAACCCTAGCCCTAGCTCTAACCTTGGCCCTAACCCCCTAACCCTAACCCTAGCCCTAAAGATACCCTAACCCAAACCCCTAACCTTATCCTAACCCAAACCCCAAATCAAAACCCTTTTACCTTTAACCCTAACCCTAGCCCTAGCCCTAGCACTAACCCTAGCTCTGCCCTAACCCCTATCCTAACACAAACCCCTAATCCTAGCCCTACAATTAATCAAACCCTAACCCTAACCCTAGCCCCAACCCTACATTAACCCTGCCTTGCCCCTAACCGTAACCGAAACCCTTTAAACCCCTCTCTAGTTTAACCCTTTGATCCATCTCTAACCCTAACACTAGCTCTAACCCAAACCTAGCCCTAACCCTAACCCTAACCCTACCCATACACCTAACTTAGCCCTAGTGCCAATCCTAACCCTAGCCCTAACCCTCCAAATTGCCCTAACCATAGCCCTAAACCTAGCCCTAACCCTAACTGAAAACATAACCTTTCACCCGAGCCCTAACCCTAACCCTAACCCTAGTCCTAACACTAACCCTAATCCTGGCCCTACAATTCACTGAAACCCTAACCCTAACTCTAGCCCCAACCCCCACTAACCCTACCCTTTGGGCCCTAACTGTCCTAACTCGGGAGTCCTCCATGTTTTATTGTTTTAGGATAGCAGTAGACTGAGGAAATAGTGATAGTGGGCTGTTACTATTCCCAGGCGCCAACCATTCCTTCTGGCGGGAAATTTAAAAGGGAAACCCGTTTGGCATGATGACGTTCGTTCTTTTAAACTTTTTAAGAAACTGTCTGTTAAAGTGTAAGGTGGGGGGGAAAAAGTTCATTCTCAGCTTTAACGTCTGAAGACAGCATCCCTTACTATGTTACAATAAATTTCTATTTTTTTGATCCGTGTAAGATAATTGTTTCCTGACAGAAAGCTCAGAATCCTTTAAAAAATGCACAAAATTTATGGACCAGTATTATGAAGAAGAGCAAGGATCTGCAGAATCTGATGGAGCTACAAAATAAGTGCCCCTGGATACCCAAAACAAAATTGCGCCTGACCGAGGCTTGGGAAACCCCCCCAAGCGGCCAAACCTGGGTCTGGGGAGAAAAACCCATACGTCGTTGAGACAACGCAGAAGGGCTCTAGATGGGATACATAGCAAAAGACCTATCCCTTTTGGAGGAGTAAAACAAATGGAAACCAACTGGGAAAAAAAAATGAGGAGTTTTGAACCAAGACCATGCTACGCGGATGCGCATCCGTCCCTCGCAGACAGGGAGATCACCAGGAGGAAACCACGAGCGGCTGTTTGGCGGCAGGCACCCCTGGTCCCCCACAACCAACAGGGCACAGCCAGCGCCACTGTTCTAGAAATGTGGGAGACCTGAAAGCGACCTTCAAAGGGAAGGGGGAGAAACTCTCCTTTTTTTTTACTATGGCAAACAATTTTATATTTTCCGGGCCCTTTTTGGGTGATGGGCCCAATTGATACCTAAGCCAGGGATGAAAGGACTGGCAGCAGACTGGGTACGAACCTATATACTCCCGCCCCCGAAACTAAAAATTAGCTTTTCATGAACCATCGGGGGGGAAGGGGAAGCCCCCATTTATTGGAAAACCCCAAATTCAACTAAACAAATGAAAAAAGGGCAAAACGAGGGGGGGAGTATTCCCGTGAATTTAGAAACCTGGCCACCAAACCCCCGGGGAGTGATGAAATTCTAATTGAGTTTAAAAATGGACAAAATCCTAATTCTACAGGGTGCTTAATGCACCCAATCCACAACCCTGCTAGGATGGGTCAGACTAGCTACTGAAATGGAAGGCAAAACCCCGTTTGCTAACCAAAAACAAGCGTGCCAAAACGACCCTCCCCCCACCGTCCTCAATGCTAGGAACGGAACAAACGTCTCCGTTTGGGCATGTGCTTTAACTGGGGAAAAACCCGGGGCCACCTCCCAACACCTCCCCCGGAAACCAAGCCCCCCACTGGGCAAAGGGAGCAGGCAACCCCAAGAATAAAGAATCCACACATCAGACAGGGGCCGCCAAACAACCACTTAGACGCACTTCTAAGGACCCTCAGGGGGACAGGAGACTCCGATCCCGATGATGAAACCACCTCTTCGTCCTCATCTGACATAGATGGAGATTCTAAACCTGACTGCGATGACTGGCAGGGGGAACATTTAATCTAAAAAATTCCCCATTTCTACGCCAGGTTCTTTAGTGGCAGCGATGGGACTTTGCATGTACATAGGGCATTAATTGACTCTGGCTCTCCAGAAGTTTTTACCCCCCAAATTTGGGCCCAAAACAATTGAAAACTTTTTATGAGCCCTTAATGCCCCATCAAATTAAGCAAAGGGAGGGGCCCTCAATACTGGGGGAGTAATTAGAAAAATCACAAAGCCCATCTCATTTCAAATGGACAAAAACAATTACAGCATGCGATTTCATTCCCAAGGCGATGCTTTAAAATTTGGTCTTGGGAATGATTGGCTTCTGAATATAAACCCCCAAAAAAAACTGGACTTGGCACTTGTCCTTTCAGATGAAAACTTTTCTTTTCCCCAAAAAATTAAACAAATTCCTTCACACTACCGAGACTTCCAAAAGGCTTTCCACGAAAGGGAGGCTAAAATTGCCTCCCCACACGGACTTTGACTGTAAACTGGAATTATTGGGGGGGCCCCCCTGCCAAAACCCGAAAATTTATCCATGGCCAAAAAAAACTCCTTGTTAAGAAGTTCCTAAATAAAAACTTGGCTGCGGCTTTTCAACCCTCTCAGCCCCAGGGGAGTCCTGTCTTCTTCCAAAAGGAAAAAAGATCCCACCCGGGGACCCGAGACTGATAGTTAACTCTCTGCTATTAGCCAGGTTATTTCCTCCAATTGTTACCCCATACCTCTAACGGACTGTTTTAACCATTTTTTAAAAAATATTTCCCCCGATTTAAAGAGGTTTTTCATAGGATTAGAATCCCCCACTTGAGTGGCTCACCACCTTTGCAACTCCTCTGGAAAACTTAAATGGACGGTTCTTCCCTTGGCTTACAATGGGCCATTTGTTCCAAATGTTTTTGAACACCTTTTTCCATGACTTTTGTATAGGGGGTTCTGATTTATCTGGATACATTTTTAATTTCGATTATGGAACTCATGTGTGATTGGTTCGTGAAGTGTAAAAGTTTAGATAAAAACCTGTGGTTAATCTATCTAAATGCCAATTTGACACCCAAACTTTTGATTCTTGGGATAAGGATTCAAGATTGTTCACTTAAAAAAGGGCCCTTCGAAGATTAACTCCATTTTGCAATGGCCCTCCCTAAAACTGTGAAGCAACTGCAGCAATTTCTTGGTTTTGCGAACTTCTACCGGAACTTTATTGAGGATTTTGCTGCCTAACGCTTCCACTCACCAACCTTCTACGGAAACCTAAAGGATCCACTGCGGGCAAGGCGCATAGCTTTTTTGGTCGCCTAGTGTCAATCGGCGTTTGACCTTTAAATTAAATTTACGTCTGAGCCCTTACTCCTTTTTCCCGACAGTGAAGCAATTCATTGTAAACGGGTCTTGGACTTTGCCATGGCAGCCGTTCTTTTAAACATACACCCCAGGAGCACTGGCCTTTCTTTCATTTCAAAGAAATTTTCCCCCCAACAAGCTAATTGGCCTATTTGGGGGAAAGAAGCCAAGGCTATCCATTTTGGGGTCCTTTGGCGTCATTTGCTTGAAGGGGCTCGACTCCCCCTTTTAAGTTTGGACTGATCATAGGAATTTAAGCCTTCATCTGCTAAGAATCTCCCCTAAGCAGGCAGTGGGTGAATTTTTTAAAATTCCATTTAAAATTGTTTTCAAACCTCCAACTAACCAACTGGCGGACCCTTCTCTCGACTTCCCTGTTTTGCGGAATCCCCTGCTACGTCCTCCCACTCCAATACCTTTTTCCTGCCTCCTCTCTGGCTTCTCAAGTGACTACTCGTGCATTCAAAGACAAGGCTTTCTGCCTCCTCTCTTTGTGACTCCCTCTCCCATGCTTTTCATGAGCGCATGCGCTTTTCCCGGCTACCGGCAAACAAGGATAAAAAAAATGGGTTGACAATTCCCCTTTTATGGCACCAAGGTCTCGTTCCCCCTGCTGCCCCAGCAGGTTTCATCGTTATCATGATTCCCAAAACCCCCTGGACATTTTGGGTTTTTGAAGACATTGCATGGATCCCCTTTTTTGGGGGCCTGGGTTTAAACCCCCCCGTGCAAACTTAATTAAACAGTGTCCATTGCAACGTTTCTAAATCGCCCCCATTAAACCTCAAGGGCTCCTGCAACCTCTGCCTGCGCCTGCTAGCCCCTGGTCGGTATCCCAAATTTTATGTGTCTTTTTCCCCCTTCACACGACTTTCATGTTATTTGGGGGTTTTGATATTTTAAGCAATGTCATTTTGTGCCTCTAAAGAAACTCCCCCTTGGCCAGCTGGCTGATTTCGTTAATCATTATGGAAAACCCCGGACTACCTTCGGTGATCATTTGGACAGGGATCCAATTTTCACTTCCAAGTTTTGGACTTGCCCGAAAAACCCCGGGAGTACTCAGAAACTCAGCAGTGCTTATCACCCTCAAACAATGGCCAATTGAGCGTTTAACAAATCTCTTGAACAATTTCTTTGGTGTTTTTTCTAAACCAAATGATTGGGCTCCCTCCTTTCCCTTCGCTGAGTTTGCCATCAATTCTGCGGTTTATACCTCTCTGGGAAACCCCCCTTTGAAAAAGTTTACGGCTTCCTTCCTTCTCCTTTCCCCCCCCCTCCCCCTCTTCCTCCGCTCCTCCTTCTGTTTCTGCTTGGGTCTCTAAATTTTCTGGCTTTGGCAATCCGTCTCAGATGCTATAGCATCCGCTAAAGCTTCCACAAACGTTTCGCTGACCGTAAACGGCAGCCTAATCCCCTTTGCCCGGGGGTTTTTTTTTCCTTTCTTCTAAAAAATTTCCTCTCCTTCTCCGTCTAAAAAACTTTCCCCTCGTTTTCTGGACCTTTTCCTGTGAAAAGGGCTATTAATGATGTCTCTTTTAACTTAATCTCCCTTCTTCCCTCAAGGCTATTCATCCTGTTTTTCATTCCAGTTTGCTGAAGAGGGCACCTTCGCTGACTTCTTCGCCGGCTGATGTTCCTCAACGCCCCGACTGACTTGCTACTGCATTCATATTACTATTTAGTTTTCTTGTCTTTCTACTGTTCCGTGATATTTTCTATATTTTGTGTATCTTTATGTATATATTTTTTTAAAAAAGTGGGGCAGGATGTGGGAGTCCTCCATGTTTTTTGTTTTAGGATAGCAGTAGACTGAGGAAATGTGATAGTAGGCTGTTAGCTATTCCCAGGCGCCAACCATTCCTTCTGGCTGGAATTTCAAAGGAACCGTTTGGCATGATGACGTTCGTTCTTTTACAACTATCTTAGGAGAAACTGTCTGTTAAAGTGTAAGGTGGGGGGAAAACGTCCATTCTCGAGCTTTAACGTCTGAAGACAGCATCCCTTACTATGTTAAATAAATCTTCTATTAAGTTTGTTGATCCGTGTAAGAGTGAATCTGTTCCTGACAGTAACCCTAACCCTAGCTCTAGCTCTAACCTTAGCTCTATCCCTAACCCTAACACTAGCTTTAACCCAAACCTAGCCCAAAACCTAACCCTAACCCTAGACCCAACCCTCACCCTAACTCTAACCGTAACCCTAAGCCTAGCCATAACCCAAACCCAAACCCTAAACCTAGCTCTAACTCTAGCCCTAACCCTAACCCTAGCCCTAACCCTAACCACAATCCTAAGCCTAGCCCTAGCCCTAACCCTAGCCTTAACACTAACACTAACCGTAGCCCTAGCCCTAACCCTAACCCTAGCTCTAACCTTAGCACTAACCCTAACCCAAATCCTTGCCCGAATCCTAACCCTAGCCCTAACCCTAGCCCCAACCCTAACCCTAGCTCTAACCTTAGCACTAACCCTAACCCTAACCCTAGCCCGAATCCTAACCCTAGCCCCTAACCCTAGCCCCAACCCTAACCCTAGCCGTAGCCCTAACCCTGACCCTAAACCCTCTGGTTCTCTGTTTCTAACTGGCTCCTCTCTACCTCCTCCGGCAAACCCGAAGGTGTAGTCTCACTGATATGGGATAGGGGTGGAATGGATGGGGAAAGAAGGGATGGTGAAGCGGACACGGGGCCC
>CAOLHI010006166.1:0-40275 GCA_948474755.1 Ctenosaura bakeri
TGATATAGACAAACAAACAAACAAACAAAATTTAGCATATGCAACCACGTTAGAGCAGAATTTGGGTTATCACCTCTCTCTTTTTCTGAAAGGCTCCATGTGTACCTGGCAGGCAGGTCTAAAATAATCCTCCCCATCATGTGAATAGCTTTTTCTTCTGAATTTGGTCAATGCAAATAGGGCAGTTTATTTCAGTTCAGCTTTGAAAAATTTACCAAAATTTACCAAAATTTTCAGGATAGAAAAAATTTGAGGTTTCAAAAAAATCTAAATGCAAGAGAAAGAGAAATGGGCATATTTTCCAGGGCTAGCTTTCTTGTTTTGGTTCCTCATCTGTCATCACTGGTAATATGTACATTGACTTTTGATGGTCTGAAAGCTGCACAAGCTTGGTTTCTACCAGTAGGCAGAAACATGTTTAAGTTGAATTTACTTATATGACACTTTCCCAGAATAGATAGTGCACCAAAGAGCTCTTGGTAAATGTTAACCTTATCAAAATACATGGGGGAAGGGAGACACAGTTGGTTTCAAAACATATCAATCTATTCAAAACCACAAAGTGAACAAACATAGAATAATAATTTATTCTATGGAGTAATTTAGACTGAACACATAGCGAATATAAAACAAAATAAAAATGAAGAGCCAAATAAAGTAGCTGAGCAAGCTAATCTGCAGTAATTGTGCAGCTTGTGATGTCTTCTGTGGGGGTCAAGCAGGAGGTCTTCCTCGGTCTTAGTGGTTCCCAGATGAACTCCCAAGGAGCCTGGCATCAGCAAAGGGGAAGTGCTAGCAAGTGGCAGTTATGACATTTCCCCTCCTGAACCTTTCTAGATGTTCCAAGCCCAGAATTTGGAAGCTTCAATTTGGACGTTAATTCCAAGAATCCCACAGCCATGCTAGTTGATGGGCTGTGGGAGTCACAGTATTTTATTAAAAATACTGTGACTTTCAATTTCTGGTTCCTGCCTCTAGCTTAAGTCTTAAATGTGCTCAAGAACAATATTTTATTGTTTCTAAAATGTTTTGTTTTATTGCATGTTTTGTGATAATCATCCTGAGACAGTACTCTTTGAAAAGGAAATAGTACCCCTTAGAGACCAAAGGGAAGAGGGTGGTGTAGCAAAGGGAAAAGGGGACCTTAGCTTACAGCAGGGGTGGAGAATTGTGAAAGTCTAGGGGGCTGCATTAATGCTCCAGAGATCTTGGGAGGGCCACCCTCCTGCACCTCTGCAAAAACAAATAATTTTTTGCACCCATATTCCTCAAAATACTATCAAGAGGCAAATGGGGTGTGCATTTTGCCAAGCTTTGAAAGGGACTTTTTTAACAACAGGAAACAAATGGAAGTCACTTCCTGTTCAGTTCTTGTTTTAGAAAAAGCCCTCTCCTGGGCCTAAAATGATCCAGGGGTGCAAAAACTTGGAAGAAATGCTCCCACGCCACATAGAAGGCATTTGAGGGCAAAAAAAAAATTGATCCTGGAGGGTCCCTGGAAGCCACAAAAACAGCCCTGGGGTCTACCTGTGGTTCACCAGTTGCACTTTGCTTATGCCTGGCTTAGAGGTAGAGATTCTATTCTACATGGCAAAAGTGCCTGGTTTGATCCTTGACGTCTCCAGTTTGAAAAATGATACCTGGTGGCAGGGTGATGTGAAAGACTTAGATCCCTAGAGCGCTCATGACATTCAGAGTAGGCAATTCTGGTTCAAATTGATGACTACCACAATATGAATTTGGCAATTTGTTTTACAGTCAGCAGAGGTAACCCTGCACTAGTAGTCTGTTTTACTATAATGGGACAGTTGTCCTATTATGTCATACTAGCAGGAGACTGTAGAGAGGTGGCAGCCCATTAGTGCCTCCACAAGTCACTGCCTGTATCTCTCAATAAATAGCTATTCATTTCTGTCATGTAAAACAAGATTGCTTGTCTTTAATCTGACAAATGTAGGAAAGGTATGGATATCTGATAGTTACTGGTAACAGAGCACCATTTTTAGTCCACTGTTGCTGGATCTGCTACCAGTACTAAATGCCCTGGAACCTATGCATCTGTCCTGTTAGAATGAATTACTGTTTTGTGGCTCACAGTGGCTAGAGAAGTAATCCCTCTGCCATTGAATCCCCCTATATTGAAGGGATATAGGTTTCACTGGGTCATGCTGGAAGGAGCTCCAAAGCCTTAAAATGATTGATTTTCCAGAATTTTTTTGTGTCATGGAACTAGTGCCTTTGCACTTTATTTTGAATTTTCTTTCTAGCAATTACTTTAATCAACCATAGCAATTATTGCATTATTTAATAATGGGGTAAATGCAAAGAGTAGAATCTATTTATACTTGCTATTGTTCTTGTGAACTCTGATAAGAAACATCAGGCTAATTTATTCACAAATATAATAACATTGTGCTGGATGTTGTCATGTCTTCTGCGCTCTCGCTCTCTCTTTCTCTGTCTCTCTCCCTGTTAATTACAGATGTGGTACTCTTTGAAGTGGTTTTACAGGAGGAGCATTTTTCTCTTAATCTTCCTAACAGGTTCTTTCCCAGCACTGTGATTAACCCCTGCCTGCTTCTTATCATCTTACAACAGGTCTAGAACTTGCAAATTGAGTTTGCTTTGTACTGTAGCCTCTTAGGACAATATCTAAATGCAGGAGAGACCTGCAATTTGTTTTCAGCTGTGAAGATACCTTCCAGTGACTTTCAGCTTTGAAAAGAAAAGAAAACTGACAATCAAACACCACAACCTTTTAAACTATCCTTTGTGAGCAATATCTGTCCTGAATAAGCAAAGTGGGTATTCTATGTGGGTAAGGTTTTAAATGTGGTGGTGGTGGTGGTGGTGTGGCCTTAAGGCAAACCAATCACAAGGTTTTGGGGGGCTGAGAGTGTGCGATATGCCCAAGGTCACTCAATATGTTTCCATGGCTTAGAGGGGAATCAAACCCAGATTGCTAGAGTTGTACTCCAGTGTTCAAACCACTACACCGTGCTGGCTCTTGATTTAAATGTTATCAATAACTAATTTTGCTTATAATGTCCCAAGGTGAGTTCTAGAGTACTTAAGCTGTTTCTGCACTAGACTGTAATAGCACTGCTATTCCACTTTCAACAGCCTATGGAATCCTGGGGTTTGCAATCTAGGGAGGTGCAAACCCCAGGATTCCATAGGATGTTTAAAGTGGAATACCAACGCTATAACAGTCTAGTGCAGAAATTGCCTTAGAGTATGACTGGGAATGGTGCGATATCTGGGTTCAATGTGTCATAAAATTGTGGAAGTAGTGCATGCCAAGGTCTAGGCAGGAGTCTGGGGAATGATGGGAGATAAAGATTCCTTGCATTTTTCATGTTTTAAAGGAGTTTTCAAAATATTGTTTCTAACCCTCATTGAAGAATTGTGATATACATGGATGCAGTGGCTGCAAATTACATTTGCTCCTTAACAGTAAAATATTCTCCTTCAAATGATGTTCATTGACCTTGATTTCTTATGTCTCCATCACACTGTCCCCTTGCCAACACTGTTCTTGCCTCCAATAAATCCACTTTTGCAGCCCACTTTACCAGGTTTTGTTGATACTCCTGTCCGTGCAGAGGTGCATTGGAATGAAGAAATGCAGCTCATTCCTTTCTAATTCCTTTCTCATTCTCATAAGCAGGCCTCCATTGAGGAGCATACTACGGTTTCCACATGTGGCTGTGTGAATGCCCAAGCCCAGGAAGCACCATGGCACTCTCATTCTTTGCCAGGTACAGCCACCTATGGCCACAACAGCTGTTTCTTTCTGTCACATAGTTCTTTGCCCTTTTACCTGCTGTTCTTGTGGGACAGGAAAAAATAGTTATGACTTGGACAGCTGTTTAGGCGTATCAGAAGGAAAAAAGAACTATAGTGCAGTTTCACACTGCACAGTTACAGCAATAGAATCATAGTGCTGTGGCAACATCGTGTGAAATCATGGGATTTGCGGTTTAGGGAGGGGACTTTAGAATCCTCAGCCAGAGAGCTTGTCTGGTTCCTCTGACCAAACTACAAATCCAAGGATTACATATGCTACTGCCATGGTAGTTAAAAGGGAGTCATAGTCCTATAACTGTGTTGGTGTGAAAGGAACCTTAGAACAGGAGGAATATCCCAAGAAAGAATCTGTACGGTCAACAAAGAAATGCAATACTGTTTAACCATTCACAGATTGCTGTTAGAGGAAATGAAATGCCATTGTAATATCAGAGGAGGCTTATGACTGTCATTTGTAATGGGGGTGAGACTGTACCATGTTTGCAGTTATACTGTGGCACTGAACTGTGATGGTGCTTTTTTTTTTTTGGCTTGGCATGGGCTCTGTCTTCATATGAATAAATGTGCCATAAATATGCTCTGCAGACAATGCTTTGGAATTCCCAGGGATTGTTGGTTAACAATGAGTCTGACATATATAGAGTGGAGGGAGTTTTGAAATGGTAGTGCTACCATTGGCGGTTCCCTCAAACCACAGAAAAATATGGAAACTTGGGGCCCTGGCATTAGTTCTGGATTTTTTGAGATGCTTTTGCAGTCATCTGCTGTTCTGAAGCAAGTGTGTGGTAGAGCCAGGACAGGTTGTTCTTTGCTTCTGTTTAGTGTTGGCTCGCTTCCTAGGAGATGCCAAGGCTTTTGAACACTGAGTCATCCAAGCTGCAGCTATGAATGGCTTTTATAGCAGATGTTGCAATGTGGCACTCATCCAAGCCTTGACCGTACAGCAAATGGGCATGTTATTTATTAAATTCCAAAACACAATGAAGAGGTGGCATTTAAAAACTGCCCCAGTGATTAAATAATTGAATAACCTTTATGCTAGGGGCTTGTTCTCCATTTTGTTCCATGCAGGCTTTGTGCAGTACATAAGTATCTTCTGGGTGAATTCTAAGAGCCCATCCAGCCAATCAGTGAACACAGATCCGGACCATTCTATTCAATGTACTTACAGCCTCCTGAGTCATATGCAGTAGCATGAAATACAGCCTACAAGACAGATAAGGAGCGCTCGTAGGATGCTTGTAGTGCTGTTTGCCTCTTTTCCTTTCTATTTTCTTTTCTCAAAGAAGGCAAATGTGTTCTATAACTCTACTAATGGTTGGTATTTGGACTTCAGAGAAATGAAAGAAAGATTAATGAAATAATAGAGAATGGATGAATTGGCCTTGTTTGTGTTCCCATTTTGCTACCTGCTTTAAGCATAGGCGCAGCGATGCTGTGAGAAGCACATGATGTCAAGTATGGTCTCTAAAAATGTATGACTGCCTCTCTTTATCAAAATTCCCAGGGCAGATTTCATCAGCAGTATTTGAAGTGGTTGGGTGGACATATTTTAAAATGTATTAGTTGCTGAAAAAAATTCAAGTTCAGCACCAGGTAAGCCTTTCTAGGAAGAGGATATAACATGTATGGTGACTGGCCTAATTATCTCACCTTAGCTCTGAAGAAGAGGAGGGAGCAATGGGCAGAGTCATGTGGAGGAGGTATCTCTTAAATACCTGGATGCTAAGGAATTTGAGGCTTTAAAAGTAAGATCCAACACGTCATATAGGGGCCAGAAATGTAACAACAAGCAGTGTGCTTGTTGAAGAACTTACAAGATATGTTTTCTGCAGCCAGTCCATGTGTTGTACTCTGGATTAGCTGTAATTTCTAAGAAGTCTTCAAATATCAGTCCATGGAAAATCATGACCAAGGTATCTTTGCCCAGTAAGGGCCACATTGGGAGCCCAAAGAAAAATGTAACCACATCCAGAAAAGTGAACATCCGCAAGTCAGAATACCTTGCTAGTATAAATACAAAGATAAAATTGTTGAAAAGCAAGATTGGGCAAAAACTATTCTCTGATTTTTGAGCTAGCCCAAATCTTTTGGTTCCCAAAACACTATCATATTACGGGATTTTAATTTTTTAAATACTATTATTTTTTTAATTGTGGGGGGCTGAGTAACATAACCGTAGTACATAAGACCAACAGGGTACTATTTTAAAATTATACAACTTTACCTTTATCCCCTTTTAAGCGTATCTGTACTTCACAGTTGCAACAGTTTAATAATACTGCCAGGATTCCATCTTACAGAATCCTGGAATTAGAGATAAATTAGAATTCTCTACTAGAGAGTTCTGATCCACTTCTCTGAACTAAACCATTTCAGCTGTCTAGAAGCAGAGAGCCCAGAGTATATCATCAAAGCACACATTTCAAGATTCCATAGCTTGGAACCATGGCAATTAAATAAATATCAAAGTGCCCTAATTGTGCAATGTGGACACATTCACTGTGTCTGTGATCTCCATGGATAAGAAGAGCTCAAAATGCTCTCCGTAATGTTCCCTGGATATATGGAATATTACTGCAACCAAACTACTATCCTATTGACTACTTCTTGTGTGCAGACAATCCCTCAGACCTTCTCTCCCTCTTTTGCTCTCTTCTTCACTCCCATATTTGTGTTGCTGATTAATTCATAATTTCTTTCTGTTCGGGCTGGCCATGTTTATTTTTTTGCAACCATTTTAAGCAGTGCCAAAAGGAGCCTCCCTTTTTGTGGCTATATTCGTTCCTTGAGAAAATAATTCAATTTTTCATATAAATTACCCACAGTACTGTTATCACAAAGCCAGACTAGTATTATCTTGTTCACTATGTGGTCTCTGATTGTTGGTCACTTTACCCACCATGATGGCTGGCTTAAGGCCATGTCCAGTAAACTTTATTAAGAAATGGAAAGGAGGAAAAAAAGTGGTTAACTGGCCTAGGCGGGAGGAAATGGAAAATGGTGTTGCTCATGTCCTTACAAGCAATATCCTGTAGGGGTGCCTCTCTCACCCTTGTAATTGTATAACAGTGGCTGAGACTTCATTCTGATTTCTAAATGACAAAATTTGGTGTTGAGTGCTTGGGAAGTGCATTATCATTTTAACAGTAACATTTCCTTATGGGAAACTAATTGGATCATAGGCAACAAGTGAGTAATTGCACATTTATTAAGCATAAAAGGAGGAGGGAAGAAAGTTCGCAAGAACCATCAAATTGTCTTTTGGATCCCTTTCAGATGTCCAGCTGCTGCTGCAGGTCATCAACATAGTCTCATACTCTGAGCGGGTCACTCTCTCAAGCAAGACTGGGTTGGCCAAGTTACACAGTGGATCTCAGCTTGGGGAGGTACCACTATCTGTGTGCCTCTTCAGCTGGATAAGACCCCTGGGGGATTAATCATGATGATGATGATGATGATATTTTAATCATAAATTTGATATTCACTTCCATTGCCAAAATTCTTTGGCTAGACCACAAATTTCTCAGCAATGCAAATATTATGAAAAACTGACATCTCCAGTTCGACTACTCCACCTGCAGTGAGGAGGAAATTTCCAGCAAACAGGTGCTGCTACAGGGCAGGTCGTATTCCTAATGATAGGAACCGTAAGTTACAACATGAGAAAAGTCTTACTAATGACTTCATCTTATGAGAGTGCTCATTTGGGAGAATGTGCTCCTATTATATGTTTTTATTTTATGACAGTTTGTATCAGGAATTAAATTTTTTCAAGCTCTTGACTGGATTACAGACTAAAGTGGTTATCAAGCAAATCCAGGGGGAAAAACAACAAGAACTGTACAGTCCTGTTTATGTAAGTGCACAGGACTTGAAAATAAGTCATGCCATGTCCACTGGGTTTATTCACAGTGGCAGTTTGGTGTCAACATCACAGTTGGTGACTCAAAACGAAGTATAGAGGCTCCAGTACAGATATGGACTCCAGCAAGCCTATACAGAGATGATTTTGAATATTTCCTGTGCTCTGATAGAATCGCGGAATAATATAAAGTGGTCCTGAGAGATGCCGATCCATCTCCTGTGTAAAGATTCTGTCTCAGATCTCTGAGTGTGGCTATTGCCTGTAATATATATTCAATTTAAATTCATGAATTACTTTCTGGTGCTGTAACGTGCAGCTCTGGAGGCCTTGATCCAAGTTTAATTGAGTGATGGCAAAGAAATAAAAACACCCCACCTGTGTGATAGGGTCCCAGTGTTGCTCAGATCACCTACACTTTCTCACAGGTGTTTTTTTAAATGGAGGGGGAAGCAGTGTTGGCTGTCTTTTTGATCAACATTCAGTTTGATTCATAAGGTATTTTATGTAAATAACAGTAAAGCAAACATAACTTCTAAAAAGCTTCTAAAAATAGCATTCTAACAAATATACTGATTCTAAGCAAGTCTTAAATGTTTAGAAATATATGTGTGTTTCCTAAGACAATTTCCTAAGGCAATTTAGAAAGCCTCTCAGCTGAGGGAGATGGTGAGATACAGCCTGATTCTAGATTTGGTGAAATGCAAAGACATGTCCTTGGTCTTTGGTTTAGAAGATCCTAGCCCATACATGAAGAAAAAAATAGTTTATTCAGTGTGACTGTCCTGTATGAATTAATATGCTGTCTCTGCTCATTTGACATGTGAAGTAATGGGGACTTACTAAATTCCAAGCTTGCACCAGGGAAGGAAATTGTATTCTAGAACTCTCCATTAACACTGACAGTGCCTGTTAGGAAAGGGCGGATGAGGACTCAAAGGGAATCAACAGAATAGGGTTGAAGTATTCAAGAAGCATTTCAGGCCCAAAGGTAGCTATCTCTAGAAGGCTGAGTCACTGACCTGGAGCATATTTACTTATTCCGCAACCAAGATGGCAACAATACTCATGTACAGTATGAACATATTTCAGAAAGGAGTTATATAGTAGTAATGGCAGAATTCAACTATTCTAATATTTGTTGGAAGACAAGTTATCCTCTTGTGAGAGTTTAAAGTGCAACAAATTTCTCACTTGCCTTGCAGACAGTTTTATAGTCCAGAGGGGTAGAGCAGGGAACAGGGAGGAAGGCTGTTTTGCATCTGATCCTTACCAACAGTGATGATCTTGTTAATGGGGTGGAGGTGGAGGGATCCTTAGGTGGAAGTGATCATGTTCCTCTGAAGCTTATACACCAGAAAGGGGAGACCAAACCTTCTAGACTTTAAGAAAGCTGATTTCTTACAGGGAAATACTGGGAGTGATACCATGGTCATGAATTATAAAAGACAAGGGAGTGCATGATAGATGAGAGTTTGTTTTTTTAAAGTAAGACACTAAAGGCACAATTTCAAACAATTCCAGTGAGGAGAAAAAATGGAAGATGTCTAAAGAATCCAGGATGGATGTCTGAGGAACTTTCAGTAGAGTTAAGATTTAAAAGGGACATGTACAATAAATGGAAAAAGAGGAAAATCACCAAAGAGGAATTCAAACAAATAACCAGTGACTGTAGAGAGAAAGCTAGGAAAACTAAAGTGCAGAATGAGCTCAGGCTTGCTAGAAAGAGTAAAAACAATAGATCATAGAATCATAGAATTGGAAGAGACCACAGGGGCCATCCAATCCAACCCCCTGCCATGCAGGAACCCATATCAAAGCACTCCCAACAGATGGCCATCCAGCCTCTGCTTAAAAACCTCCAAAGAAGGAAACTCCACCACACTCTGAGGCAACATATTCCACTGCTGGACAGCTCTGACCATCAGAAAGTTCTTCCTGAAGTTCAGGTGGAATCTCCTTTCCTACAGCTTGAATCCATTCCTCTTTGTCCTAGTTTCTGGAGCAGTGGAAAATAAAGCCGGCTCCCTCTTCAACATGACATCCCTTCAAGTATCATGTCCCCTCTTAACCTTCTCTTTTGCAGGCTAAACATACCCAGCTCTCTAAGACACTCCTCATAGGGCATGTCTTCCAGACCTTTCACCAGTTTGGTTGCCTTCCTCTGGACACGTGCCAGCTTGTTGATATCCTTCTTAAATTGAGGTGCCCGGAACTGGACACAGTATTCTGGATGGGGTCTAACCAATGCAGAACAGAGTGGTAGCGTTACTTCCCTCAATCCAGACACCATACTCTTATTGATGCAACCAAGAATCATGTTGACTTTCATGGCTGCCACATCACAATATTGATTCATGTTCAGCTTATGATCTACCAAGACTCCTAGATCTCTTTCATACTGTTATCCAGCCACATGTGTCCCACCCCACATTTGTGCATTCCATTTTTTCTGCCTAATTGTAGGACCTTACATTTCTGTCTGTTCTCTAACGTGCCAGAAGACAGGGTCAGAATTCAAAATTACCTAACCAGATTAGCCAAAACTAGCAAAATGAATTTCAGCAGGGAGAAGTGAAAGGTACTACACTTGAGCAAAAAAAGAAAAAAAAATGGGTGACACCTGGCTTGACCACAGTACATGCAGAAAGGATCTAGGAGTCTTAGTACACCACAGATGAACATGAGTCAGCAGTGTGATGCAGCAGCTAAAAAACAATGCAGTTCTGGACTGCATCAACAGGAGTATAGTGTCTAGATCAAGGGAAGTGAGAGTACCAGTCTCTTCTGCCTTGATCATACCTCACCTGATACTGTGTCCTGTTCTGGGCACCAAGGAGGATATTGACAAGCTGAAACATGTCCGGAGGAGGTAAGTCAGAATGATAGAAGGCCTGGAAACCCTATGCCCTATGCCCTGCAATTCTATAGGTTTTGCAAGATTTTGTGGCTGAGGAAAGATGCTTTAGACCAGTGGTTTCAAAGCTTGCGTTCCCAGATATTGTTTACTTTGGTATTATTTATCCTCATTGTAGCAGGTCTTCACAGTTTCATGTGGAAGTTGGCTTAGCTGAGCTGAAGATACAAGGGATTGAACCTGGGACCTTTGGCAGGTGTGATCTGCCATTGAACCACAGAACTTTTACCCTTTTGTTCAGCCATTCTGACAAAAGAACTGTTGTTATCCTGAAGTTTAGAAGTGGTTCATCAGAACTTCAGTGTATGTAACTGAACTCAGTCATGTTTAAATTAGTCTCAGAGCTTACTTCTGCAAGCTTGTGGAGCAATATGCCATTAGTGCAAACTGAAATTTGGCAGACCACAGAAAAGTTTTCTATTGTGAGGTTGTGTTTATGATATATAGTTTATGTGGCTTCATCATCATCAGCCTATCTTGAGCGTCGGTTGTAAGCTTTTCATCGTCAAAGGCTTGTGTAGATTAGGTCTGAAGAGTGCTCATGAAGATCTTGGGTGAGAATTGCATGGACTGCATAGACGAGTAACAGAACTATAATTGATACGTAATTCTCTGCAAATGTTAGAACATGTAATTTTTTAAGGAGGTGCTTTTGCTATAAGCCACTTTGAGCATGATTCTGTCATTGGAAAGAAATACCATGATGATGATGATGATAATGATAGATGGTGATCATGATCATAGTGAGGGAGAAAGGTTGCGATTTTAAAAAAATTAAGTTTCTGAAAATGTAAAGTTTGGGTATTGTGTTAATTTCAAGGAATATCTAAAGCCATTTGTCATCTATTTGTTTTGAAAAATGAATCAGTTTGCAATCAGGTTGAAGTTTGTGAGTTACGTACTTTCATCAGGTTAATAATTTGTTTGATTTCACTCATTCATATATTTTCTCCACTTCTGCTACTTGTAGGGGAGGGTATTCCCACTTGGCCATGGAAACCCCTTTGGTAACCTTGGGGAAATCACATTCCCTCAGCCTCAGAGGAAGACAAGGTCAAATCCCCTCTCAACAAATGTTGCCAAGAAAACCCCATGATAGGCTCATCTTAGGGTCACCGTTAAGTTAGAAATTACTTGAAGGCACACAACAACAACAGCAGCAGCAGCAGCAGTGGCCACACAGAGCACTGGAGCCCCACCTTCTGACAAGAGACAAATGTATGCAGCCACCCTTCCTTCTAGAGGATCATCATATGTGGAGATGTATCTTGAGAGCCATGAGAATGAGATTTTTTTAAAAAAAATAGCTGAGATTCCTAGGAAACTGAATTTTGTGGTTGTGGAGTTGTAGTTTTTTTTAAAATGTAATTTAATTTATTTTTAAACATAACATATGTGCAGTTGTCAAATTATTACAGCACATCCATGCAACTTGTCAAAACTAACTAAGGAGACAGCCTTGTAAATTCTGTTTGGAAATTGTTTACATATGTTCATTAATGGAGAAAAAAGAAACCGCCAACTCAAATCCTGCTTTTGATGTGAGGTGTCTTTTGTATACTTTCAAATTCCTGTCTCGTGCATGTAGAGTAGAAGGTGGGCATTGTTTTCAGAAAAAAAGCCTATTGGTCCATTGTAATAAATTGTACTTATGTTCTTTTCCTCTCTTTGCTGTACTCAGTTCTTATTTCTCTGCTTGTGGCAGACAGGTACAGCAACAGAGATCCTTTCACACTATATGAGTGTAGCACTTTGATTCCATTTTAACTGCTATGCTGTGGAATCCTGGGAAATGTAGTTTGATGGAGCTGTAGAATTCTCTGGCTGAGAATAGAATTTAGGAAGGAGCAGCTAGAAGTGTCCAATCCCAGGATTCCATTGCATGCAGCTGTAGCTGTTAGAGTGGAATTGTAGCTCTGTAACTGTGTTGTATAAAAGGACCCCAGGCAAATGCTCCAGAGGGCTGCTTGAGGAGGTGTATACTTCTTTTCTTCCCTCTTTGGTGCAGGGTGGTCAAAGGAACCAAATGCAGCAGTTTCCCCTTCTTTCCTTTTGCAATATTACAAGGGATCTTGAGCAATTTCTTGTGATGGTTGAACAAAATGCCTTAGCCTAGTAGATGCAAAACAAAATGCAAAGCAAAATGAGGCTTGCTTTGGGTTTATTGCCTCCTCCATCCATGTGAATCAGAAGGCTGTCTAGTTTGCCCATATACATCACTGTCCCCTTCCCTCCCTCTCCTGAACACTTACATAAATAAGCATTCTGAGCAGTCAGAAGTATAATTAGATTTATTAGCTGTCCCACTTGTTAATTTTCTCCCTGTTCTGCTACTGCAATTCGGCAGCTATTAATCAGGTCTCTGCTTGCTAGCCATACAGTCTTTCTTTTGTTGGGCATTTTTCTAGGCTGTGTTGCTCTGACACTTAGCTCTTACTGTGTTGTTAGGTGTTTTGCACTGGAGACTGTGCAGGCCTGCCCAGTTCACTTTGGGCTCAACAAAGGCGCACAATTTGACAGCCTGGCATTGCTCAAAAGATGTTGCCTTGGAATCCTAAAGCCCAACTTGTGCCCCTCACACTATGTCTACTGGACAGTGAAACAAGCAAAATCATTTTTGAAGGGCCTCTGAGAAGTACACAGACTTCTTTTTGTATTTTCTCATTTTGTTTTCTTTTAAAGCCTGCCTGTGTTCAGAGACTTTAAAAGCCCTGTTATGTACGTTGCAGATTTAATCCTTCCAAGATGGATTACTGTTGTTGGATGCAGGGATTGTGTATCTCTATTAAACATTAACCACTTTGTAAATTTGGAGGAAGCTAGCAGAGTGGCTCTCTGGAGCGGATCATTTCTTGGGCCTTTCAGGTTCTATGGTCTTCCAAGAAACACAAGGGCCAGGAGCAGTTCCTATGAGACCTAGCTGGGTTTTGACCTAAGCCTTTCAAAGTGTCCAGCAGGCAGCTCAAATTCACCCATATCAGCACCCCTGAGCTGACCCTGAGATGTTTTTGAGACAGAGAAACATGTTAAGTGGCAGATGTGCATAAGCAAATAGATTGACAGCTAGCTAATGTTGTAAATGGGGAGTAAAGGAGATTCAGAGAAGGCTGAAAAACATTGGTTCAGACCACACAATAATGGTCCAGATGGGTGCTTACCCTGGTGGCAGCAATATGTAGTTACGACTACTTCCTTTTGGCTGCACACAGAAAATGCCAGCATGTCAGGTAGAAGATTGCCTGCTAGCCTTCACCTTTTCTATGTTATGCTGGCTTACTATTCAGAGTAGGTTTGTTTTTGTTTTTGTATGAACTCAACTTTGCTATCTTTTATTATTTTATTTATATATTTTATTTATATCCTGCCTTTCTTTCAAACCTAGGACTGAAAATATTTCACAACAATAGAATACCTTTAGAAAAGGGACAGATGAAAGCCCAAAGATATATTAAAAGTGGACAACTTATAATATTAAAACAAAACATGAAGCACAGCAGTAAGTACTGTACCTCACCCATTAGAAAAGCCCTTTTCTCAACAATAGTTGGTTTCTTGAGGCCTGCCTGAATGGAAAAGTCTTTGCCTCCTGATGGAAATCCAAGAGGGAGGGGGCCTGCCTAGCCTCGAGAGGTTATCAGCCTTCTTGAGTGGTGTAGTCCAAAAACAAATGTTATATTTGTCTCAGTGAGAATAAAACTGTTTACCTCAATGAGGTAAAAGGCAGCATTGCAAAAGAGCATTCTGAGTGCCATAAGTTTTTCTTCAGGGGACAATATGAATACACAAAACCATTTTTCCACAAAATGAAATTTAGTTTCTAAAATTCATCATTACTGCACAATCACTGCATATTGTTAGAAAAGAGTAGGAATGACATGTTATGCATTACTTTGAACACTTGATGCTTTGGTAATGCAGCAACAGTAACATAATCATTACCCAAATTATGTCTATTACAACAAGATAATTATACATTTGAAAAAGACAGGCTGTATCAGTGCCACTGCTTTCATATTCTTGTACGCGTTTATATTTTCAAAAGATACGCATAATTATCACCTTCTTCTGTGCTTCTTTTCCACAATCTTGTTTTCAAATATGAATATTCTGTGGCACAATGGAGAACCAGTGTAGCACAGTGATTGGAGCATTAGACTGGGTTTTGGAAGATTTTGAGTTCATGTCACTTCCTAACCGTAAAATTGACCTAGTGACTTTCTGCTTCTCGGGGTTGTTGGGAGGATAAAGGTGCAAGGAGTAGAGATATGTATAGGACCTTAAGCTCATTAGAGAATTGGTGGGATGTAAATGTAACTGTTAAATGTAACTGAGAACTGTTTGTCTGAAGAGCATTTTTCATTTGTTCTCAGCAAATTAAAGCATATGCCTCTGAGTGGGCTGATCAGTGGCAGGCACGGCGTTCGGTAAGGAGCCAAGCAAAGTCTTCCTCAGCTTTAGCAGTAAATGTCTCAGAGAAGAGCCACACCAAAGCTAGCAGTTTTGTAGGGACAGATAGAATCCTAGTAGTTCCTTTTAAATTAGTAGTTTTTAATAAGACTTTTTCCACACTTTATTGATACTTGTCTTTTAGTGACATGTTTTACTTTTTGTTGTGAGCCACGTTTGGTCTCATGTCCTACATGTGGGATTTTAAATTAGGTAAGCAAGTAAATAAATGAATAATGTTGTTTCTTGCCAGGACTGCTGAGTGCTAGCTTCAGATCGCTGCCCAGTCATGAAATTCTGTGGGTGACATTTGGGCCTTTCAGCCTCAGCTACCTCACAGGATTCTGGGAAGGAAAAATGTAGCAGGGAGAATAATAATATATAACTTCATTTTGTTGGAGAAAAGGCAGTATGTAAACCTAATAGAATAGAGTGTGCCATCTAAAATTTCTCAAAAGGAAACATTTCTTCAGCTGTACCCTGTGGCCTTATTCCTTAGTGGTGCCAGCAGTCTGGTTGTGAAGGGGATGGGAAACCTGAAACCTGCATAATGGGAAGATGAGGGAGAAGGGGGATTTCCCATTCTTTGCTTCCAAGATGTGCTTTTTTCTTGCTGTTCTTGGTAACTATTCCTCTTGGGTACCTGATGGTTTGGTGGACCCTGCTGTATTAAGCTATCATTAACTGTGATTGGATTTAAATGTCTTATCATTTTACTTTACATTTAGCAAAACTTGCAGTATTTTGTATTCAAGTGCATGCAAGCAGGTTGATCTAGTCCCTGCCACAAATGGATCTTCATAAAGATTAACCATCTTCTCTTCTTTTGATGGATGCAGGAGAAAGAATTTTGGCTGAGTTACAAAGTTGCTTAATCTCTCTTCTCTCTCTCTCTCTTTTCTCCCTCCCTGTGCTTTATTTCTTCCTTCCAAATGCTGGATGAGTCACCTGCCTCCATTAAAAGTGATTCACATTTGTTTTAAAAATGCCTGGATAATATTCAGTTTACTAGAAAATCCCACACCTGCCAGTATGATGCACACTCCCTGCCTTCTAAAAATAGCAGCTGAAGAGACCAGGCGCTGATATTTCCCCTCACGTCCTCAGCTTTCTTTTTTCTTTTTTCTTTTGCCCGCATGTTAAAAATGCCAGAAGGAAAAAGTGCTGCTTTCCAACACTTTTTGTTTTTACAGAACTTTGGCTCTCAGAAATTGCAGCATGTGTCAAAGGGCTTGCGGAAGCAATTGATGGACTACATGATGACCAAACAAATTCTTGTTGTTACAAGCACTGATCTGAGCCTTCTACCTCCAAAAATGTCCTCCCCTCTCATAAGCTGCTAATTGCAACCTTAGCCTGTGTAGGAACAAACCAAATGAATCAGCTGAACACTCTAAAAAAAGAACAAGACAGCAAACATGAGGCACTAGTATGCATGTACTTTGTCCATTGAGACTTTCTGTCATGTAAAGGATATATCTAATTGGTGGTTGCCTAAGTCTCTGTCCTAGAAAGACAAGAACAAAAACTGTACTCTTAATAGTTTAAAAGAGCCATCTCCAACCTGACACCTTGCAGATGTGTGAGACCACATCTCCCAAAAATCAGCCTCCAGAAGATTTGGAGGCTGACAGGTTGGAGAAGAGTATCTTTAGAAAGAGTATCTTTAGAAAAAAGACTGACTTATTATTGCAGAAGCAATCATCCTGTTTTACCCAGTGCATCATCAGGCATAGGAAGATGATGGGAAGCATATGTACCTATGGAGTTGGATACATCTGCTTCCCATCATACGTCCTGGGCTATTGTGCTTATGGTCAGATGTCTGAAGTCGAGCGTCTGAATACACCTCTTCGCACACGGTATCAGTGATCTTCATTTCAGAACTTTGCGTAAGAGATTATTTGATGGACCTCGGTGTGTACTGGGTGAGGAAATTTAAAACTCACCATCCCTGTACTTTGAGATGTGGAGAAGTTTGTGTGTGAAGAAGAGAGAAAGAGAAAGAAAGAGACAGAGAAACCCCAAAAGTGGGGGAAAGCTCAGGTCCTATCTGGAACTGACTTTAGCTGTGCTCACTATATCTATATGTGATCCTTGTCTACTGCTTCATGTGTCCCTTGGAGTGGAAAGATTGCTCAGCCTGCTCCAGAGTTTCTCTCAAAAGCATAAACTTCTTTCCTTTCCCACTTCACCCCTCAGATAGTAGTGCATCTGTATCTCCTGTAATGTCTTAAGGAAACTCTTCTTACCCATATCTCACTGCCAGAGAGGAAATGTCACCTCAGCATTCCTCACAATTAATGGCTCTATCTGTATGTTGCCTGAAAACTCTGATGTGAAGGGGATGTGAAGAGATATGTAAACTCCCTCTGTGGTACCTTTCTTGGCTGACCAAACTGCACAGAACACCTCATGGAAGTGTTTGAAGTGCTACTGGTTTCTTTATCAGGAAAAAGATGCCAAAAAAAAATTAAACAGAAGAAAAATGATGTTCTTAAGAACCAGAGGCTTACATTTTGTATCAGATGTTGCAAAAGCATAGATCTGAAAGCTTATGTGAAGTGTTTTATGCATTTTAGTTAGTGGATAAAGGCGTCACTCTTTTGTGGATTTTGTATTATTTTGTTTTATTTTGCTGTATGCCCAATATGGTTAGCCCTGAACGTGTTTCCCTCTGTGGTGTTTCCTGTTTGAACTACCAGTGGTGCCTCCATGGTGGTAGGCCAGGCTTGTCTGTTGCCATGGCAGCCTGTAGAATGCTGAAGCAAAGCCTCTGTGTGGATCTATAATGAAGACAAATGACCCTCCAGGACAGGATCTATTCAATTAGACTAATTGATGCTTGGCATCATTAACCTCCAGGGTCAACTGAGCTCTGACTGAACCACAGAAGGAACTCAGTGGCAACTTCCATGGACTGTAGGAATCCCTGTTCAAATGGCACTCTGTCAGGAGTAGAAAATATATTTCATTTTCGCCTGAAAGCAGTTGGCTTCAGAGGTTTTGCCTGTATGCCTGTGCAGAGATGGAGCACAAATTTTAGGCTGGAGCACAAATATAGTGATGGCTGAGAAAATCACACTGGTTGCTTTTTCATACCTGGTACAAGACTGACTTCTTTGCAACTCTTTTGTTGTACTTTTACTTGTAAAGCGCCAGTGATGGTGCCATATAAATGATGATGATGATGATCATGATCATCATCTTCATCTTCATAGTTCGTATACCAGGTGGCCAAGTAAGTAAAGGTATCCCCAAACTGGGAGGAGGAGGAATTATAATGTTAAATATGGTTCATTGTTAGGAAGTATAAAGACAGATGATACATTTGGGGGCAACCTCTCCCCTCTACCACCCGCTCCGTGTCATGAATTTGCTCATGGTGGCCTGAGATTTCAGCGTCTGATCAGGAAAGAAATTTTGGAGTTGCAGTGAATAGCTTAATGAAAATACTGAAAGAGTTGTTCTGAAGAAGACAGAGGCCCTTTCCACACGCGGGCAAAGAAACGGGGGAAACCACGCTGAAATGGACCTTACCTGAGTCCGTCGCCACATGGAGCAGCGCGTTTTCGCTGCTCCACACTCCTTGGCGTCCCGCGGCATCCTGCGGGGCCCAAAATGGTGGCTTACGACTGGCGGAGGCTCTCCACCAACCAGAGAAGCTCACCAGCCGGAAAGCCCGCCCCCGGCAGATCTGTAGGCACGCCCTTGCACACGCCTGCAAATCCACACCAGACGCTGCGACAGGGCTATACACGGCTGCACGATCGTACTTTTTAAAAACCACTTGAAAAGTGGTTTTCAAAAAACATGTGGCGCTGCCACTTCCAGGTGCCCTAGTGTGGATTGGGGTGTGGAACTATGCAAAAGTAGTCCGCCCCAATCCACTTTACGGTGCAGATGACCTCCATCAGAGGTTGCTCTACACCGTTTTTAAACCCTTGTGTGGAAAGGGCCAGATTCTGTGTTGGGGATCTTTAGGAAAGGAATGGAAAATAAACCTGCCTCTGTGTGTGTGTGTGTGTGCCTTCACATTGGCAGTCAAATTATGACAACACCTTGAATTTCATAGGGTTTTCTTAGGCAAAGAATACTCAGAGGGGTTTTTGCAAACCTACCATTATCATAAAGCCTTTTAACAAGTTTCTGGTGTAGCCACATTCTGTGAAATTCTGGCCACCACACTTAAGTGAGTATTGTAGAGATGGGGAAGAACAATCAAAATGATTAGCTTTCCTATGTGGAAGGTTACATTAATTTTCTTGTTGTTGTATGTCTTCAAGTCATTTCCAACTTACGGCAACCCTAAAAACGAACCTGTCACAATCTTTTCTAGGGCTGAGTGTATGTAAGTAATAGTAGTAATCTACATATTGTCCCAAGGCTTATCCAGAAAGGAAGAAAATCCCTGGAAGTACTGAGTGTTTCCCATTTTGTTTTCATTTTACCTGTATATTTATGGTTTTGCATCCACATTCTTTCTTGAAATTTTCTGGGTTAACTTCGCTCCCTTGTGTTCTTCCTCCTTGTGCTCTGACTGGTCATAGGTCACATCTAGACTGAGGGAATATTGCAGAGACTGACTTTCACCAATTTCCACTGAGCCCTTTTTAATTATTATTCAGGCATTATAATTAAAGTGTTAATGATCTTTAGCAATGTTAACACTATTGAAGTGTCAGAGGACAAGATCAAAATTCAAAATGACCTTGACACATTGGAGAGCTTGTTAGCCAAAGCTAACAAAATGAATTTCAACAGAGAGAAATGTAAGGTCCTGCACTTAGGCAGAAAAAATGGAATGCACAAATATAGGATAGGGTACACATGGCTGGACAACAGTGCGTGTGAAAGGGATCTAGGAGACTTGGTGGACCACATGGTGAACATGAGTCAGCAGTGTGATGTGGCAGCCAAGAAAGCCAACACAATTCTTGGTTGCATCAATAGGAGTATGGTGTCTAGATCGAGGGAGGCGACGGTACCACTCTATTCTGCATTGGTTAGGCCTCATCTGGAATACTGTGTCCAGTTCTGGGCACCTCAATTCAAGAAGAATATCGACAAGCTGGAACTTGTCCAGACGAGGGTGACCAAAATGGTGAAGAGTCTAGAAGCCATGCCCTATGAGGGGTGGCTTAGGGAGCTGGGGATGTTTAGTCTGCAGAAGAGAGAGGACATGATAGCCATGTTTAAATATTTGAAGGGATGTCATGTCGAGGAGAAAGTGGGCTTGTTTTCTGCTGCTCCAGAGACTAGGACAAGGAGCAATGGATTCAACCTGCAGAAAAGAAGATTCCACTTGAACCTCAGGAAGAACTTCCCTACGGTCAGAGCTGTTCGGCAGTGGAATATGCTGCCTCAGAGTGTGGTGGAGTCTCCTTCTTTGGAGGTTTTTAAGCAAAGGCTGGGTGGCCATCTGTTGGGAGTGCTTTGATGTGTGTTCCTGCATGGCAGGGGGTTGGACTGGATGGTCCCTGTGGTCTCGTCCAACTCCATGATTCTGTGATTCTATAAGGAGTAATTTTCTTTTATTGTAGCATTCCTTTTTTCCTCATTTGATCTCTGTTGGATGAGGGATCTGGAAAAAAAAAAGTTGTTTCTTGGTGGCAGCCATCTTATCTGGTATAACATGAGAAACAGCCGTGGAAAGGTACATTTCATTTTGGAAATCAGTGGGTTAATTTAAACTGACCTGGGAAGTGGGAATGCAGAGCCTGTGGTAATGCTGGAGTTCCTTGGGAGAACTTTGGGATGGGGAAGATATCATGTAGGTCTCCAAAAGAAAATCAATTTGTACAGTAGAAAAACTTAGGACTTTCTGAGACTTTGTTCTTGTTTACACAGGCTCTCAGGTATCAGAAGGTAGGTTGAATCTGAGTACCAGTTGCTGGAGGGAGGTACTGTGATTGTGGTTTGCTGGTGGATTTCCCATAAGCAACTGATTGGCCACTGTGTGGACTGAATGCTGGACTATTTTGATCTGATTTAGCTGGCTGTCTTTGCCCTTCCTCACTAGGCATTGAATTGTTTTCCACTTTAAACTAATCTCTACTTTGTTTAGACTATGTCTCTCTTCTGCTCTTTGCCTAATCAGAAGGCAGAGTTTGGCTCCAGTTTAGGCAAAGATCTAGATAAGAGAAACATGCAAGAAAGCCTCTTTTCAGAACAAGAGGATTAGGAAGGAGACTTGTACTTTCATCCCATAATCCTAAGGGTAATCTAATACCTACTACATCTAGCAAGAGATAGAGCCATTCAGTCTGCAATCTCTGTCTTGAGGCTAGATATAAATGTCTTGGAGAAACATAGGTAGATACAAGATAGTGCTGCTGAATGTAAAGAGTTGTTCTCTTATTGCTTGGAACCATTGGGACTAGAACCTGCTGTATGGGGAGCAAACAGCTACATGCAGAAGATCCCAGATTCAGCCCTAATGAAAAGGGTCTTGTGCCAGCAGCTACACTGGAAAGGAAAATAGCAGACAATCTGAGCAGATACAACTGGACTTAGGTCTGGCTGAATATAATTCTGCAGGTTGATATGAGTGCATTGTTGTGTATTCTTAAAAAACTGGGGCACAGTTTCTCAGGCTTTCATCCAAGCTATTTGTATTAGCGGCTGTGGTGGTGAGAAAGTAGCTTCTTTTAATTGTTGACTCTGAACATGAACATAAAACTTTTAAATCACTGAGAACAACATGAAGATTATAGGTAGCACTCTGAAGGTCGCAGTCTTATAAACCTCACGTCATAATAATGTCTCCATTATTGGGGGATGGCAGCACAAACCTCTGTTTTCATGGCTAAGGTTCAGCACTTGAATAACTCCCAGAGCAGCTGGATGAATTGCAGATGAGATTGCTGTTAAACCTGAGGTGGAGTTGCTGTTCTACAAGAACGGAAACACTGTCTGTGTCTTCTGCATGTTAAAAATGGACAGACAAACAGGACTTAAAACAAGTACAGCAGGCTTCTTGGTTTATTCTTTTTTCTCTTCTTGGTTTCATGCCCATCTATTTTCCCAACGGGACACCACCACCCTTGAGTAACATCTGCCACCACATATACTGTTCATCTGAGCTCAGGCTTTCCAGCATCCCTTATGTGGTGTTCTCAGAGGTCAAAGTGTGTAATACAAAAATAATTTATTAAACTGAAAGTCAGCATAAAGTTAACAATTACTTATTTAGCAAAGTGTTGGAAGAAACTGAAGATCCCATCAATGGCTGAATAGTTCAATAGGTTGATGGCAGTATTGGGAATGGATAAACTTACAGCTAGATTAAAGGGTCATAGTGAACCAGATTTTGTTTTGGAATGGAACTCTTTTGCTTTAGATAATCAATTTAAGAGTGAATTGATGACTTTAGGATTTTGAACCTGCATGTTGTTGTTTCTTTTTAAATCTCTATTTCTCCTGTTATCATGAGAAAGATATTATTAAAATGAAAGATGACTTTATGTTGTTGTTACTCTAATATTTTTGAATAACATATGTATGGTTTAGTGTATGCATTAAAAGTTATTGGTAATTTACAGAATTAATTATTGTCAAAATACTATGATGTTATTAATAACCCCATAAATATGTAAGTTGGAATTTAGAAGTTAGAATAGTTTAACACTAGAATAATAGAAATAAATCAGTAATGGTGTTTCTTTTCTAAGTATTTAATAAAAGATTTAAAGCATAATCAGCAACAAATTTAAAATTGATTTTAATTAATGGTTATAAATTAAGTACATCTGTTTAGTAGAAGCTGTTTGCAACAAGGGCAGGAATCAATTTTTAAATAATTGTAGTTTTCCCTTTGTTAGTTACGCTTTTCTTCTGTTACAAAAAAACTAATTATATAAGAGTTATGCTCATAATGTTTGATATTGCTTGGCATTTTTTAATTTTGATTTGGTGTATGGTTTTGTATGGTAGATGTGTGTGTGTGTTCTGTGTTTTTATATTTATGTTTGAATCCTGAGAAAAAATTTTTTTAAAAAAATTCTTATTTAAAGAATGTAAAGCTCTGACAACTTGCTCTCATTTGTATTCCTCACTTCAACACATATCTTTCTCTATTTCTGACTGTCACTGATGCCAGACTTTTAAAAATCCCTTCAGTCACTCAATCACCAGTCACTCCCAACATTCCAGCTTTTTAACTTCTCCCAACAGATCACTTATCTTATTACACTTATTAAAGTCCACGTATTTTACTTTAATTTCTCTAATAAACAACATTTTTAACAAAAGTCTGTAACGTCACAATAACAGTGTAAGTTGTAATTCAGCTTCTTGATGGTTTGTTTTCTTTATATAGAAATACATGTATCTTTGGTCTTCTAGCATCTATGCACCAGTCAGAATGGCTGACAGCTGTTAAAACCACAGTATAGCGTGAAATAACATATTCAGTTAAAACACAGACACAATGCCCATTCCTAATACTTCTTGAAAATTGCAGTCTGTATTGTTTGAAATGGAAGGTTGTCAAAGATGTTTTTTGGTTTGGATGGCATCAGTTCAGAGAGGCATCATGTCCCCTGGCTTCTAATGGCTGATACAGCTCCTGTATCTAAGGAAAACAGTTTCAACAGAGATGTCACCGAAGTTTGTTATCATCCTGATTCAGCTGCAGGGATTTGTTTGGCTCATAATGCTCAGCCATGTTACTAAGTACTATTTGTTGTTGTGTGCATTCAAGACGTTTCCAATTGATAGCAACCCTAAAGTGAACCTGTTATGGAGTTTTCTAGTCAACATTTCGTCAGAGGAAGTTTTGCCATTGCTTCCTCTGAGGCTGAGAGGGCATAACTTGCCTAAGGCCACCCAGTGAGTTTCTATGACTGAGCAGGGATTTGAACTTTAATTTCCAGAGTCATAGGCCAATATTCAAACCACTACACATGCTAGCTTCAACTGGATGCTGGTGCCCCTCAGAAAGTCTTCATACATGGAATATTAAAACTCTGAGGACAGAGGGACCAGTCCCCATGCCTACTAGTTGGAAAATAAGAATCTCTGCTGCCTTTGATCACTACCATGACTTATTCACATAATCTTCCCTACATTGTGGGTGGAGAAATCTGTGCCCATTTCTGATTTATGTTCTGGACCTTTGTCCTAAAGCCAGCTCCATTATTGATCTATCAGATACATAATGAGGCTGCCTCAACAAACAGCCTTTGATCTCTTTGGTTCCTTTCTTCTCTGGGTGAATTTTGTCAGCTGCTGCTAGTAATTTTCCTGCATCTAGATCTAATGTCCACACTTGTTCCTCTTTGTGTTTGTTGAGGGGTGGGTAGGAAGAATTTATATGTTTAAATGGCTTCCTAGTGTGAAAGATGCTGTAGGGTAGGAGCGGAACAAAGGAGGAGGAAGAAGATGACGATGAAGAAGAGCAATTTCTATTTGAATCTAGGTTGAAGTGAATGCATGTATCTGCAACATGTGTGCATCAACATTATGAGGTGGGAGAGAACTCTTATGGAATAAACTATCTGTTCCTAACTGCTTAATTACTAAGCCAAGCCTAAATCAGTCCTGATTCGGCTATCAGTAATTTTCAGGCAGTGAACTTTTTCTTATGCCCCTGTTTTCCATCAAGGACTGGATGCGGTCTTCAGTCCAGCCAGTATGGATCAGTTCTGAACATTAAATCATCACACTTCTGATGTGTCTTCAAGAACTGCAGGCAGTAAATTGGTTTGGTTCTCTTAAGGGTTGGCCATTCATGGATAGCAGTACCTGCTGAAGATTGGGGCTCACTAGCATGTAGGAAGGCTCAGATGCAATGGTGAACTATGCTTAATTGTCATGCACATGAACAGAAAAGAACCAAGCAAAGCTGTAGACTGAAGTGTCCCTGCTCCTCTTTCCTTCTCTTGAACGGATTGAGGAATTAAGCAGCATTCAGTATCACAGTGTTTGATTCCTGACTTCTTCTTATGTACAAACCAGAGGCAGTAGTTCAATTCTGCTTAGTTGCTAAACAAGCCAGCTATAAGCCATGAATAATTCAGCTATCTTGTTTAAGAAACAGAGTTTATTTTAAACCATAATTTTAAAACCAATTCACAGGGTCGCCATAAGTTGACAGGCAACTTGAAAGAACAAGCGCGCACGCACACACACACACTTCAAGCAAGAGGCTAGGGATCAGGCAGAGTGAATTTGAGTTCTGGTTTATTCCTCTCCCAACTGTCTGGGAAAATGAGAAAGGAGCCCTAGAGCCTGGTGTTTCATGTGTGCGCCCTTCTGTTCATGCATGTGGTGCTTGCCTGTGATTTAGCATTGCGTGTGAATTTAGCCCAGTATCTTGCATGGTTTTTTTTACCCACTAAATATCTTTTGCTTGGGTGCCCACATTTCTTGCTCTTCTGCAAACTCCTTGGGAGTCCAGTTGCCTTATCTGCAACTTCCAGACATCACTTTATTTCTTAGTGAAGACATTAGCCTATATACAGTCTTCATATTTTAAAAAAATGCTGGCCTGATTCTCTGCCTCTGAATACCTTGGAGGACTTAATGAGACCTGATGTTCTGCAAGAAGGACCAAAACATACAGCCTCTCTAGACAGCACTGAAATCAGGATGTATGAGGTTGCCAGCAGGGCAGGAGAAATACATTTGCTTATCAGCTACTACTCCCAAACCACTAACTCATCACAACGGCTTTGCTCTAAACCACATTTACAAAGGAGTAAGCTAAAGGCATCAGATCCTGTCTGATCTTGGAAAATAAGCAAGGTTAGTCCTGGTTAGTACTTGGATGGGAAACAGCCAATGAATGCCAGGTGCTGTAGCCTGTATTTCAGAGGAAGGCACTGGCGAAATCACCTCTGAGTATTTCTTGCCTAAGAAAACCCTATGAAAAATTCATGAGGTCACCGTAAATCAAAGGGTGACTTGAAGGCACATACAGACACAAGCCCTACTGAATATAATAGGGACTGTGAGGGTTTTGTTTTTATTTTTGTTTAATTTTAATATATAAAAAATATTGTTTGAAATATATACAATCAAACTTATAGAAAACACTTGGACCATTTCTGCACTAGCCTGTTATAGTGCTATTATTCCACTTTCAACATCCTATGGAATCCTGGGGTCTTTGAGGCCCCTCCCTAAACTGCAAACCCCAGGATTCCATAGGATGTTGAAAGTGGAGTAACAGCACTGTAACAGGGTGGTGCGGAAATGGCCACAGAGAAGAGCCTCTTCCAACAACATCTAGACCAGTCACAGTGTTCAACAAATGATGAGTAAATCCTTCCATAAGTTACTATGTGAAATAGGTAGGTAGTACTGACTGCTATTATAATTAGAGTGATGAATAATTGGGGTTTCTATTACATAGAACAGATTCTCTGGTTGGTCTTTGCTTTTCTTGTAAATGTGTATATGCTCATCTTTTCCATAAGGGCCAGAGCTCAGCGTCTCTTTCTCCAACTGTGAAGGGACAAGTTACTTGCATCTGTCCAGGAACATCTTGAAAATCCAGCTAAGTCTTTATACTAGACAAGTTCATTGGGTTTCAAAAATAGTTCTGCTGCAAGATCAGTTTAAAATTTCTAGGGAAAAAAAGGTAGGGCTTGTGAGTAAACATGTGGGGATTACTTTGATGTTAGCAAAATGCAGCGTTCTGGACAAACATTTTTAAAAAAGAGTTGCCAACATTTTAGTGTTGCTGTTCCCCCTTCTTCTTTTTCTCTTCCTCCTCCCACCTTTTCCCAAGTTGGGAACTCAAAGTGGCTTTCAACAGTTAAACAAACATGGTTAAAAATTTACAACATACAAAAATTAGAAAGCAATTAAACTATCATAAAATTAAAACCAGTTAAAACAAATTAAAACAACCTTGTCTTGTTCCTTTTTTTACATCAATTGTCCTTTCTCCATTTACTAGTACTGTTGCTGATTGATTTTTATAAATCTGATTAATCCAATTCACCATTCTCTCACCCATATTTATCTTCTTTAAGGTTTAATTCATAAACATCCAATTTATGTTGTCAAATGCTTTCTCTGCATCCAGGAAGATCAAACCTAGGTTTTTTTCATTATGCTTATGGTAATATTCTATTACATCTATGATCACTCTCATATTATCCTTACTTGATCTTCCTGGGAGAAAGCCATTTTGATCCTCATATATCCAATCATTTAACACCTTTTTTAATCGTTCTGCTTGGATGATGGTGAAAATTTTATAATCTATATTCAATAGCGAAATTGGTGTATAATTTTTCACCTCTAGGTAGTCTTTATTCTCTTTCGGTATTAAACTGATTGTTGCTTCTACCTGGTAGGCTGGCCTGTTATCTTCATCTAACCCATTCATTACTTTTTGTAGGGGCCCAACCAGATCATCCTGGAAGATCTTATAATAACACGCTGTATAGCCATCAGGACCCAGAGCTTTACCATGTTTAAGCTTTTGGATTGCATTTAGAATTTCCATTTTTGCTATTGGTTTATTTAATTCTGTTCTTTGTTCATCACTTATTTGCGTTATCATTGTCTTTCCTAAATATTTTAAAATATTTTAAAATATTTTTTAAAGATGGTATTATACTCCAGTACTAATTGCAAAAATTACAAAACATTCTAAAAATACATGTTGGAAATGTGATCAGAAAGGAACATTATACCATCTGTTGTGGACATGTATAGAGGCAAAAAAATTCTGGAAGAAAAAATTCTAGAACAAAGTCCACGAAAGAATCGTCAAAATATTGCAAATAAATTTTTCAATGACACCAGAGATATATTTGTTAAATATGACCAATGAGATCAAACAATTTAAGAAAACACAGAAAAAATTGCTACTTTTCATGACTACAGCGGCTAGAATGATTTATGCTAAAAAATGGAAACAAAATGAGGTACCAAATATAGAGGAATGGTGGATGAAACTGTATGATTTGATGGAAATTGATAGATTGAGGATTATACCATCACATAATTCAACAAAAGGATTTAAAGAAATTTGGAACTCCATGTTGTTGGCATTAGACGAGAAATGGGGTGAGATAGCAATAATGGGGATAAAGGATGCATTTTCTATGGAAAAGGAAAAACAGAAGTTAAAAGGTAGAGATATTCGAAATACATATAGGTATATAGAACTATAGAAGAAAATTCAAAATCCTGAAGACACATAGCAATGGATATAGGTAATCAAAGATATCATGGATAGCATTCTATAAATTGAGAAGTTTCAAGAAGTGTGGTTAGAGCTTTTGTAGATACAAGGCTGATAACGATAAAGTCTAGAATAATCTGAGAATGGAAGAAACGATAGAGAGGTAGGACAATTATATATAAATATGAACCACTCGGAAATGGAAAAGGAAATTATAGAAAATAAAACTTTGAGTTGAAAATGAATGTTTAAAATTTAAGAAATTCTATGGGTAGATAAAGGTGGGATTTTTTTTCTCGTTTCTTAAAAATATTGTCTATATTGTTTAATTGTTGGTAAGTGCTAACTAGAGAATCACTGAGGAAGACAGAAAAGGAGAATATGGGAAGACGTTAAATGCTTAATATTTCTAGAAAATTTATTTTGTATTTGTAAAGCTGGGCAGGGAGTGTGTGTTGTGTATGTGTATGTGGTTATAAGCAGACTTAGGTAAGAAACAATATGTGAGATGAGAAAATGCTGGAGTGTATAGATATTTTCTTTTATTGTATTGTATTATTCTAATGACAAGTTATTTATTCTTAGTTATTTTTATGTTGTTATTGATGAATAAAAAGAATTAAAAAAATTAAAACAAATTAAAACAACCACCACCATCAATAAAAGTCTAGCATTTTATACATTCCTGTTTCCCCTGAAAAATCAAATTTTTGATGGCCTGCCAGAATACAGAGGTTTTTACCTGCTTGCAGAAAGATTGCATGGGGAGTGCCAGTCTTGCTTTTCTGGGAAGGGAGTCCCAAAGCCTGGAGTAGGCACTAAGAAAGCCTTCTCTCATGTTCCCACCAGATGGACCTATGAGGGTGATGGGACAGAGAGAAGGGATGCCCCAGAAAACCTCAAAACAGAGGCAGGTCCATGCTATAATGCTCCACAGCAAGGCTTTAATTGTAACGTTAACCTCTTGCACTTCATAGCCTACCACATTGCTGGTTAAGTTACTATCTGGAATCCTCATACACAATAACTTCCATGTGCTCTGGAAGGCAGTATCTATTATATCTCATTTACTCGAGTCATTCAGGAAATCCAAGTTGAAGGGCAACAGTGGGGAGTAAGAAGTCCTCCATAGGTAGTTGGACTGCTACTCCCATTACCTTTCACATCTGGCTAGAACTGAAGAAGGCTGCAGTCCAACAACCTCTGCAGGGCCACACATTTGTCACCTCTGTTATAGAGCCAACTACAGTGCTTGTAGATTTTCCAGCTTTGGTTTTAACTAGTGGAGTGTTTTTCAGCATGATTAGCACCATTTATTTAATTATAGTCATATGAAAAAACTTAAACATGCCTGATCAAGAAGGTTTTAAGTTGAAATGCTACCATCAAGGGTGTCAAATTAGGCTCCAAGGACCCACAGCTTGTGTTTGACCACCTAATTTCTCTCCTGCCTATCTCTTGTGTATCTCTACTGCACTTGAGATACAGAAAATGGCCCCTTTGTCAGACCTTAGAGTTGGGCAGGCTGCTATGGGTGGAGGTGGTTCCTTGGATACATCAGGCTCAAGCCATCTTGCTCATTTGAATTGTGCTCAGAAATTAAGTGGTAGCCAGAGGAGCTCTTGCAGGATGAGAGTGATATGATCCTATAAGGAACTGCCCATCAGTATTGTTGCTGCCTCATTTTGGATAGACTGCAGTTGCCAGAGCCCCTTCAGAACTAGCAATAAGCACAGCACATTGCCACAAGCTAGGTATAAGTCACACAGGTCTGTCCTCATCAAGAATGGACCCATTTGGTGCACACCAGCCTTAAGCTGCCAAAGGCATTCTTAGCTGCAGCCACCACCTCAGCATCTAGATGCAAAGACAAATACAGAGACAACCCCAAACTGTAAGCCTCTCCTTGACTTAAGCAATGATGGGAGTTGAGGAATGTGATAGAGCTCTCCTGTTCTCTGAGGTTACAAGATGCACTGTAGGTCCTGGAACTTTTTTTTTTCCAGAGGGCTGCAGATAAGTGTACCTTTCTTGCCTGGCTGATAGATTGCTTGTGACAGCTACACATGTGCTTATTGATTATGCACTTTTTCCTCATGCACGACTTCCCCATCTGTTATGAGGTGAGACAGCTCTGGTTGTGACGGGTGTTGGCAGCCTGTCAGTTCTGCTGAAGGTGCCCTGGAATCTAGTGTTGCTTTCCTGTGCCTTGCACTCCATGCCCTCTTTCCTATGGCAGGGCTGGTCAGCTAAAGAGGGCACTGGGACATTGGAGCCTATAGATGACCATAGAATGCTGAAATCCTTCAGTCTCTGTTGAGATCAGCAAAGACCAGAGCTTAGCAGTGTTTCCTTTTTGAGACTACAACTTCTAGATTCCCACAGCCAGCATGGCCAATGATTATGTTTGCTCTGAGATTCTGGGAATCTCAATGCAAAAGAAGGAATTTTGTCTATGCAGTGCTGAAGTTTCCATGAAATTACAGCTCAGCTCTTTAACTCCTGCATGTTTCTGCATATAATCAAACCTAGGGCCTTGTAAATCAAACAATCACACAGAGTTATCTAAAACTGATATGCTTTAATTGAAGTTTAATTATTGAATTTTCAGGCTTCAGTTATGATTTGGAATTTTGCCTGTATTTCTATACCAGGTTGCATTGAGTGAGTACTGTTTTTGGAGGAAACCTAGCATTTACGTTATGCTCATACTTATTTATATAAAGATGCAGATACATACATGTTTGTTATTTGCATCTGTATTCATTCTCCCAGCTATCCTTCCTTCCCCCCTTTCTGTTTTCTTCCACTAGGTTGATTTTTAGGTAAGCTCATTGGGACAGATAAATCTTGCACTCTAGAAGGCACTTGGGTGACTTGAGTCCCACATGCTGCTTGTCTAGCTTTGCTCTGATTCCGTGAATAAACTTAAGTATGTAGCTTTAAGTTTCTTCCCAGGCAAATCAACAATTTGTTTTCAGTTTCTTGATTTGATTTGTGCTACCAAAGGAGTTTGGGTCTTTAAGACCCTATTCCTCTGATATAGCACAAGCCAACATGGCATGAGTCTATCTCTTTTTTTTTCTCGTTGTAATATTAAGGCAATGCCATCCTCCAAGCTGCCTACTTATGGCTTTGGCCTTGGGGGAGCCAAAGCATGTCAGCAACTTGGCATGTTGGGAGTATGCCTGTGGCAGTCAGGTGGCTTCTTTCTGTGCACAGCTTGTAGCTCAACCCACATACATTGCTTTGTATAGCCCTATGGGCATTCTGGTCCCTTTTTTTCCCCTTGCGGAACCTCACAGACTGTGAGAAATTGCTATTTTGAATGTTTGATGAGTATGAGCAGAGGGAAAGATGATCATAAACTGTCAAAAAGAACATTGCACCATTGCCCTTGCCTGAAGGGTAGGTGATAGTAGCTGTCAATCAGAATTTTTGAAAAGTTATTGTTTTGCCTTACAGAATTTATGATCAGTTGCCATACTGGCTAAGAAATTCTGGGAACTGTCATCCAGAAAAGTACATTTTCCAATTTGTGTTCTCTCGACTGTGTATTTGTTGCCTTCTTCTATTTAGAAAAGTCTGTGATAGAATTACTTGATTCGAGTGTGCTTTTAAGACCTGCTAGGAAAGGAACTGGTAAAATCACCTCTGAGTATTCCTTACCTAAGAAAACCCTATGAAATTCATGTAGTCACCATAGGTCAACAAGAGATACACAGGGATCAGGGACAGCCAAACTCTTCAGCCACTGTTGTGATCTCACTGGCCCATGCTCTCTTTTGTGTGTTGTCTGAGGAATGTCAAGGTTCTTTCACACTCTTTCACACAAAATAGCCCAAATGATATAAATAGGGCAGGCCAAGTAGAACTAGAGAGCAACAGGAAGAGGGAGAGTAACTTTAGTATAGGACTTCCAGGAAGAGCACATGGTCTCAAGTCTCTCTACGCTAATGCACAGAGCATGGAAAATAAGCAAGGTGAACTCCAACTCTTAGTACAGCAAAATAAATATGATTTAATAGGCATCACTGAAATCTGGTGAGGTGAATCTCATGATTGGAATGTAGGAATGGGGAGTATAACCTATTTTGCAGAAATAGACCAAACAAGAAAGGAGGAGTAGCCTTATATGTCAAGGATGTTTTCACCTGTGAAGAGATCCATGACTTAAATCTGGGAAGCCAAGTCAAGAGCATCTGGGTAAGAATTAAGGGAGCGAGAAAGAATAGGGATGTGATTGTGGGAGTTTGCTACAGGCCTTTGGGACAGCCTGAGGACTCGGATGAGGCCTTCCTGGAGCAGATGACCACACATTCTAAAAGGAGAGATGCAGTGTTAATGGGAGATTTCAATTATCCTGATATTTGTTGGCAGTCAAACTCTGCCAAGACTGCAAGGTCCAACTGGTTCCTTGCTTGCGTGGCAGACAATTTCATGGTCCAGAAGGTGGAAGAGGCAACAAGGAGATCGGCTATTTTAGATCTGATCCTGACCAACAGGGATGACCTAGTTGTTGAGGTGGAGGTGGTGGGATCCTTAGGAGGGAGTGACCATGCTCTTTTGGAGTTTCTCATTCAGTGGGAAGGAGAAGCCAAGTGTAGCCAGACACGCATCCTAAACTTTAAGAAAGCTGATTTCTGTAAACTTAGGGAGTTACTTGCTGAAATCCCATGGTCAAGAATACTAAAAGAGAAAGGAGTTCATGATGGATGGGAGTTTCTTAAAAGTGAGATACTGAAGGCACAACTGAAAACTGTGCCAATAAGGAGGAAAAATGGCAGGTGCCTAAAGCAACTGGAATGGTTGACTAAAGAATTCTCAGCTGAGCTAAGTGTTAAAAGAAACATGTACAGGAAATAGAAGAATGGTGAAACCACCAAAGAGGAATTCAAGGAAATAGCCAGGAGATGTAGGGAGAAGGTCAGAAAAGCTAAAGTGCAGAATTAACTCAGGCTTGCCAGAGACATTAAGAATAATAAAAAGGGCTTTTTTAGATATGTCCACAGCAAAAGGAAAAACAAGGAAATGATAGGGTCGCTGCGTGGAGAAGATGGCCAATTAATAACAGAGGGAAGAGAGAAGGCAGAACTACTCAACACCTTCTTTGCCTCAGTTTTCTCCCAAAAGGATAGAAGTACTCAACCTGGGCGATGGGGAGCAGTTGAGGAAGCAGGGGAAATGCAGCACAGAATAAGTAGAGAAGTACTACTGGAATATTTGGCTAAACTAGATGAATTCAAGTTTCCAGGGTCAGATGAATTACATCCAAGAATATTAAAAGAACTGGCAGAAGTTATTTCTGAACCACTTGCAATAATCTTTCAGAACTCTTGGAGAACAGGAGAAGTCCCAGCAGACTGGAGGAGGGCAAATGTCATCTCCATCTTCAAGAAGGGGAAAAAAGAGGACCCAAATAGTTATCGCCCGGTCAGCCTGCCATCAATACCAGGAAAGATCTTAGAGCAGATCGTTGAACAGTCAGTTTGTAATTACTTAGAAAGCAATGCTGTATGTAATTACTTAGAAAGCAATGCTGTAATCACTAAAAGTCAATATGGATTTCTCAGAAATAAGTCATGCCAGACTAATCTTATCTCTTTTTATGACAGAGTTACAGGCTTGATAGATGAAGGGACTGCTGTAGACATAGCATATCTTGACTTCAGTAAGACCATTGACAAAGTTCCCCATGACATTATTGCAAAGAAGCTACTAAAATGTGGGCTGGACAGGGCTACTGTTAGGTGGATTTGTAATTGGTTGACCGACTGAACCCAAAGGGTACTCACCAATGGCTACTTTTCATCCTGGAGAGAAGTGACTAGTGGGGTGCCACAGGGTTCTGTCCTGGACCCAGTGCTATTCAACATCTTCATCAATGACTTGGATGAAGGAATGGAGGGCATTGCAGATGACACCAAATTGGGAGGGGTTGGTAATACCCCAGAGGACAGGATCAAATTTCAAAATGACCTTGAAAGCTAGCAAAATGAGTTTCAACAGAGAGAAATGTAAAGTCCTACACTTAGGCAGAAAAAATGGAATGCACAAATGTAGGATGGGGGACATGTGGCTAGATAGCAGTACATGTGAAAGGGATCTAGGAGTCTTGGTAGATCACAAGCTGAAAATGAGTGAGCAGTGTGATGCGGCAGCCAGGAAAGCCAACGCGATTCTTCGTTGCATCAATAGGAATGTGGTGTCTAGATCGAGGGAGATAATGGTACCACTCTATTCTGCATTGGTTAGGCCTTATCTGGAATACTGTGTCCAGTTCTGGGCACCTCAATTCAAGAAGAATATCGACAAGCTGGAATGTGTCCAGAGGAGCACAACCAAAATGGTGAAGGATCTGGAAGCCATGCCCTATGAGGAATGGCTTAGGGAGCTGGGTATGTTTAGTTTGCAGAAGGGAAAGTTAAGAGGGGACATGATACCCATGTTTAAATATTTGAAAGGATGTCATGTTGAGGAGGGAGTGGGCTTGTTTTCTGCTGCTCCAGAGACTAGGACAAGGAGCAATGGATTCAAGCTGCAGGTTAGGAGATTCCACTTGAACCTCAAGAAGAACTTCCTGATGATCTGAGCTGTCTGACAGTAGAATATGCTGCTTGCATGGAGTGTGGTGGAGTCTCCTTCTTCGGAAGTTTTTAAGCAGAGGCTGGATGGCCATCTGTCGGGAATGCTTTGATGGGTGTTCCTGCATTGCAGGGGGTTGGACTGGACGGTCCCTGTAGTCTCTTCCAGCTCTATGATTCTATGATCCTTGCCCCAGTTCTGATTCACAGCATAAAATTAGCTAATTAATTAACTCCCAGAGTTGTTGATTTATTAGATGTTCCTAGTGTTTTGGCTTAAATGACTGGATTCCCCTGTTAACTCCAAAGTTAAAATATGCCACAATAGGCAAGGATATTGGATTTCTTTAAAACTCATTAGAGTGGGTACCTCTCCCTCTGACAGACTGAGTAAAATAAGGGTTTTGTTACTGCCTCAGGAGAAGATGGATAAGGATTGGAGAAAATACATCATATGGCTCTGTTGTTGGGCAACCTAGAAAGAGAAGGATCTGGAGTTGAGATCAAAGCATCAGAAAGAACAAAAATCAAAGAAGGGAAAAGAATAAAGGGGAGTTTGGAATGGAATCAGGTAGTGGGGGAGAGCAATTTGCTTGGAAACTGAGGGCCTCAAGCAGCCAGGCCTGAGAATCTTTCAGGCCTGAAAGGCTGGTGTTCCCCGCTTCCCAATGGGCATGCAAGGAAGGAAACTGAGGTCTTGCCGGGGTGGGATTGCATTATAACTCTTTCCAGTCATTTCTGCTCCTCTAATCTAGACTGGTTTCTGTTAGATATCATGGCATAATGGTCAATCTTGCATAATATTATTTGGAGTGAACTGTAATGAATCCCTTTCTAATCTCATTTTGCTCTCATAGTGCTGTACATGCTGTACATGGATAATTAAGTGAAACTTTTTTCCAACCCCACCCTCTCCTTCCTAGGTGTCTTCTTGTCTGTCCCCTTGCCCATTCTGCTTTTTAATCCTCCCTCTTCTTTTTACCCACTTGCTTCTAGTTGAATGGGACTAGGGAAGCAGTGATTCAGGGCATTATCACACCAGCCTGTCATCTCACAGTAGTTGCATTATTGAAGGAATTGAAAACATCCTGGTATAGAAACAGTATCACACTGTCTCTACAATAACGCTGTGGTGCTGATTTGGTGATGCACAGCCCTGCATTTGGTCTCCTGCACCACCCCACTGACCCTGCCTCTCTTCTCCTGTCTGTGCAACCTAGCTGTTGCTCTCCTTCCCTTGCTTTTTAGGTAGCTGCCTTGCGTTGATGCTTTATTGGGCTTTACTAGGATGTGCAGGGATGATGGGATCAGCTGAGAAACAGTGTGGTAGGAAAGAGGTATTATTATAGTGATCCTGTACATCATACTGGCAATTGTAATGTATTTTTTCTTATCTTTTTCTTTGCACAGTTATGTCAGGAGACATCCTGCCCCTCATTTTAGCCCTATGTTTCCTGTTGTACTGCTATTTCAGCATTTTGCTCTTCCAGAGTCATGGTTGGCTGTTTTGTTGTAATGGCATAACTGCGTCTTGCTGGCGACCAGCAGGGAAGCACACATGCACAATTACACCAAAGTAGCAGAATAAAAAATGTACTGGGGAACAGAGTAAAAGCAGCATTGCTCACCTGCACCATGATGTCTTCTTTGTGCAGACACCAGAAGTGTGATGAATTCACCTTGCTTGGGTAAAGGGAGGGGGAAAGTGGAGAACAATGCCCACTGATGCAACATGACTGCCACAATATCAGAACTGCAGCAGAATGACACCATTGCACCAATGCACAGTAGTGGAAATGCAGTGTTAGGGGGAGCAATTCATGGGTATTTCCCAAAAGTTAAAAGAGATGACCCAGTAACAATGGGAATACAGTTCAATGACTGGAGAGTGATGAGATCATCTGATAAGGAGAGATCAAAACTGGAACTGAACCAGTGCAGTCGTTAAACAAACTGGCATGTGATAAAGTTCTCAGCTGGTTCTCTATGTATTCTTAGGCTTTCCAAACATTTCTGATTCAGAAACTTGCACCCTTTATTCATTGACTGATCCCTACTGCTGCACTTGTAGTGGATCAGTGCTTTCTAACTGAAAACATAATTCCTTATTAACCTTTAACAAACAAAGCATTTGAAGAGTGAGAGAAGTGGACATGTTGGTGGGAGTGGAAAGAAAAGAAAAGCACAGATGAGTGATAAATTTAATTAAAGAGGTTGTAAGATGATATCCCATGGTCTTTGACAGCCTGACAATTTCCAGACCTGTTGCTCTCCTAATCATTTTCACCAATCCTATTACAAACTTTGTAATCCATTTGCGGAAAAAATTCTAGACAGAAGAAGGACAATGTTACAGGGAGTCCCATACAGGGAGTCAATAATGAAATGTGACCCTGGGGTCAGTGGTGACAGTGTTGGTACCATTCTCTGTAAATCTCATGGTGTGTCCCCAAACTAATGGCTTAAATGTGTACTTAACTAATGATAACCAGCTGAATGATTAGCACTGATGGTAATGAATTCATCTCCCAATTTCTCATTACCAAATTAATTTTGAAATGTAATAGTTCAAGCTCTGCTCTAAGTGAAGAAGTTTCTTGGCACTTAATAAGAGGAAATTCAGGAGGCGTTGTTAACAGCATAGTAGCCTCTGTGACATCTTCCCATTTTGTACTGAGAGCTAGGAGACTGTCCAGCAGGGAAGGAAGCCCAGGAGTGGCACATGCCTTGTACTCAGCCAGCACTGCTTTCTAGCTTCCTTTCCCCTGGTTGCCAGTACGACCTCCTCCTGTGACAGTGAGAGGATGCCTCCTTTCATGCACCATACCTGTTGACTTACCTGCTGCCATTGCAATTGCCTTTGACTTTCCTGCCAAACAAAGCCACTGCGTCACCTTCCAGATTCAGTTGAGGCTGAGCTACCTACTCTGGGTTTTTTGTTCTCTGTTTGTTTCCCTGATCCCTGGCATAAGCCTTTTACGCTGCATAGAATCAAACAGGGCATTCTATTCACTCTACCCATGTGTAGAGTAGTGATGAGCACCCTTTTCTTATCCTTTCTTGTGTTATGCACATAAGAAGAATTTTCACAGATGTATTGCAGCATAACTAGAGCTTCTTAGAGAATTTGTACTGAAGAAAAAAGCAGTATGATAAATACTTTTTTTGAGGGTTGTATGAAATTAGAATGCACAGAAAGGAGTGGAAAGAAAGACTGTTTCTGCCATGAATTGATGTTCTTGAGGGCTCCTTTTGCTCAATTGGATTCGTCAATGCTGGACAGAACCAAACGTTTTCTGTTTAGCATAAAGTATGCACCCATGGAACAAGCAAATAACAAAATCCCCTTTAAAAATAAAACTTGAAAATGTAAAAAATCTGACTTGCAAATCCGGCTTTTCCACCATCTCTTACTACAACAGATGCTACAGAAGCAGAGTTGAGGAGAAAGCATTCTAATAAAGCTGCTGCAAAAAACAGGGACAAATTGCCATCCTGTCTGCTGTAGCCTGGGCAGGACAGGAAAGGTTAAGCCATTTGCTGTTGCTGCCCTGTCTGTGCAATTTGCACAGCGCATTGTGCCGGCTTTTCTATTTATATTGCACATTATCAAATCCATTTTGCTTTTCAGCTTTGCCGCTCAAGAGAGAGTGGAGCAAATTAACCCTCCAAAATGCCTGTTTGGTTGTCTGCAATTTCTTCCCCTCAGTCATTTGTCAAAGGCGGACTTACTTTGGTCTGTCTCATTCTGTAGTTGGGTTATGATCACACTCACAGTGTCTCATTTTGCTGCATAAAACCATCTCATGACTGTTCCTGATTACAAAGAATAAACAGTCAAAGCAGGAAGTGGTGAGGCAAGGAAAATGGTCACTGACGGGAAGGGGAAAGATTAACTGTTGTGGAAACTGGAAGACTCGGAGAACTTATTCAGTTTCCGTTCCAAGAGAGGAACAGCCCACTCCAGCCATCCAGTTGAATTTGCCAGGAAAGGGGTATTTTTTGGACTGCAGCTTGTATGACTGCTCCCCCCGCCAAAACTGTAATTCTGGGAGTTGCACTCCACATAATAATGTTCCTGAGCTGTGGCTGCTACATGTTCTAGAACGCTGCAAGCAGAGAACTGAGCGCATTGCAGAAATGTTTCCACGGCACAAACTTGTTCAGATGAGCTTATTTGCTCCTGATGTGCAATCTATGCTGAAGGAATATGTGGCCACCTCTCCCATCTCTTTGTTGCAGCAAGTTAAGCAAATGTCTCTAAACTCATAACCTGAGAATTAGTCCAGCTGGAATCAGTGAGACTTTCATTTGAATTGGAAATATTTAGCACTGGGACATGTTTTGCGCTGTAGGGAAGCTTATCCCAACCCCAATCATTTGTCTTTGGGAGAGTAATAATGCTTGTTAAGTGCTAGGACTTGGATGTATTGGCCCCTTTCTAATGTAGATCCTCTAGGATGCTTTCAAGCAGTTCCTTGTTCATCACCTTGGTGAGCTGGGAGGTGATACAGAAATATTTTAAATAAATAAATACATAAATAAACTTGCTTGCTGAACCTTCCAGGGAAGAAATCAGACTTCACTGTTCTTCCATTGACATCACACTGTCAGCAGAATCTAGATACATACGGTACACTGAAGTAAAATCACACATGAATTACTTCAGGTTGCTCAAATAGCCAATGTAGTTGGATCCTGTGCACTTTTTCTGTTACTTTCTGCTTCTAAAAGGTTGGACAGAGAAACATTCTCCATCTATTTTTCTTTTTTCTTTTTCTTTTTTAATATTTTTCAATGGTCAGACAATCTTACTACTTCACCTATGCATGAACAGGCATTTTATAGACTTCAACTTCAAAAAAATTGTTTTTGCAAATGCAGTCAACTTTTACATTAACACAGTCTTACCTTATGTACTTACCTAGTTTTTAACTTCTCCTTTCTATGTATTTATACTCTTTAAAATCCAATAAATAGATATTGAGTAAGAAAGATGCTCAAATGCTACCCTGCTTTATCTGTCTTTGCATTGATTGTTTGGCTTGAAGATTTGCTGAAAGAGACTTAGGATAAATGAACTTCACCATGCTGTATTTCTTGATCTCTGTTGCATTTCATCCTAAGAATTAAGGATACACAGAGAGTTTGCCATGCTGGCATTTGTTACTACCCTGATGCTCTCCTGTGAGCTTGAACTTTGTGTAGTGTGAAAAGGGACCCACAGCTGGACCAAGAAGAGTTAAGACCTGAGTTGCAACTTAAAGCATATGAAAATACAAACTGGCATTGTTGACTTCCAGATTCTGTGATAATCCACTTTTCTTAAGTTTTTTTTAAAAACAGAATTGCATGTAGAAATCTGGATGTCAAGTATCAAATATGAGTAGCAAACTAAATTTAATTTGACATGTTAATTTGTCAGCGTGGCTGCCACCATAAAATTACCTGATCTGATATCAGTTAGTATATGGTGCATCATAGATGTACTGAATTACTGTAGGTG
>CAOLHI010006167.1:0-40638 GCA_948474755.1 Ctenosaura bakeri
TTCTTTTTTTTTAATTATCATGGCAATCATAAAGTGGGAATCCTATGATATACTACTGTCACATTAGAATGATGAATCAGTCCTTTATTACAGAAAAGGAGGTTAATATGTATGTATACCCAGATATATGCAAAGATCGCCAAGGAGCTGTAAAGATTACTAGTCTCCTGTCAGTATTCCATAAGGCCAATCCAAATATTGAAAAATTTACTCTTTTTTGGATCAGGACCCACTGTGACTATACTGGTGAGGGAATTCAAGTCCACAAGGGTAAAATTTCCAAGGGAGAATCTCATTTATAAAAATACTTTTAGATAGGAATTAATATGAGATATTTGAGGCACAGAAGTATCTATAATAGCAGAACAGAAGCAACAGATGAAGACTTCTGAAGACTTAGGAAATAGTATTAGCATCATGCAATCTAGTACCCGGAGCTACAGATGCTGCTGTTGTTGCCCAGAGTCTCCAGGAACTGCAACTCTTTTCTCTGTGGGGAAAACCCCTGTCTTGGAACACTTATCAGTATTTGTAGGTCTTCCTGAAGTGATGCTATTGTCCCTGCAGATGCTGCAGGGTTTTTGATGGTATATCACCTGTTGGCGGGGGCAAAGGTCACAAAAGGGACCATTTCTTGGTAGGCAAGTCTGTGTATTGTGAAGTGATTAAAAATCTGTCCTACCCCCAATGATAGAAAAAGGAGGGCCTGAGAAAAGGGTCAGCTAGGAAGAAAGCTACCATGTGTAAGAGAAGAGATGGAGTTGACAGACATGGTGTATCTGAGGCAACTCTGGAGGCCACTGCACTAGCAGCTTAGGACCAAACTATAGGAGACTAAGACTTTGTCATTAGAAGGTGACAACACCTTTTCTATCAAGCAATGTGGTTCCTTCAGAACTTCATACTCTAGCAATCAGATTTGCCTGTCTTTACCTACCACAACTGGCAAGTCACCAAACCAAACAAGTTAATTTACAAAATGTGGAAGAGAGGAAAGCTCATACTGAGGCAATCATATATCTTTTACCTCTTCAGGGAAAATGACTTTGAAATGTGGAATTGATCATCTAGTCTGGTTTAGTTTTTAGGCTTAATGGAGATCTGTTTGGCCTAATTTACACTGGTTTATGATTTCTAAGAAATTATAACAATTCTAACAAAATGTTGCAATGTAGAGTTCCCTTATTCAGGTTTTCAGTCATCCATGCCCTTCAGGATTCTCTATGACACAAGAAGTTTCTGTGCCCATTTCTTTGCTCTTTAGACTTTTTCCCTAAATAATTTTTGTACTTCTGAAAACCAGGGGAGTTCCCTATGTTTGCTGACAGTCCCTTCTTTGTGTTGGTTTCCATTGTTTTGACTGCTTACCTGAAGAATACAGTTGGCCCTCCACATTCACTAGGGTTAGGGGCTCAAGACTCTTGCAAAAGTGAAAAAAAAAGCATAAATATCAAAATCTGTGAGTGTGTCTGTGGGAAAGGGCCAAGGCATGGTGGGGAGAACGGATACCGAGGGTCCAAACCACATCAGGGAAAGGAGAGAGAAAGGGGTGGGTTAGCCTGGTGGCCCTGTACTTTCTCTCTTATGCCCATCTCCCTTCTTGGGTGTGGGGGGGCATCAGAGGAAGGTTTGCGATGCTGAGAAACTGAGATGTAAGCTGTCCTTAGTTGGCCAAGCAGTGGCTGGTAGAGGAGGAGGAGAACCAGAAGCAGGTTTTTAAAGGGCTGTGCAGCCTGATCAGAGCTGCTGAGAGGGAAAGTTCCCCTGGAAAAGAAGTGCCCAGGGTTAGGGGCCAGGACCTGAAGAAATTTGTAGATAAATCTGTGAAAGTCAAATCTGCAAAAGTGAAGGGATGACTATAATTTACTATATAGGAGATAGGATAGTCTTCCACTTTGGATCTAAAATGTATCAGGTTAGAAGTTACTGGTGCTATTCTGTATAGTAGACCTAGTCATACTGATATTTATTGATTCACTTGTCCTGTGTTGACAATATTTGTTGGAATTTGCCATTGTAATAGCTTATATTCCATAGAAATTAATTGTTGGTTGTATGTACTGAATGTATTCTGCTATTGATTCATTTCTATATAGCTATAATTATGGAATACTCTTATGGAAAAGTAACATGCAAATAAACTGATAAGGAAGAGGTGGATCTACATGTACTGGTTTGTTGCCTGACCAGGAAAAAAAATACAAAAAATGTTTTTCTTGGCTGCTTTGCCAGATGAGAAAGAAAAAGACACTTATTTATATATTTATTTGATTTATATCTTTTCTTTCTATCAAAATGAGACTCAAAGCATTACTAAATCAAAGTAGGCTGAATCAAATTGCCATCATCCTACTAACTCCTCCCTTCATTGGCAGAAATATTTCACAGTTTTTTAAAGTTCCTGCATTAGTTGGTAAAATGAATTTAGGAAAGAAATATAACAGTTTCTTTACCTGTGCATAGTGGTCCTGATCAAGATCTGGAATCCCACACATTGGCTTGGAAGCTAAAAAAATAAAAAACAAGTTGCTAGCTGTATAGTTAATGCAGTGTGTAAATTGAGCTCTGAATGTGGGATTTGTGCTCTCACTCTATGGCCCCTTGGCTAATAGCAATCCTAGGAACAGAAGCTCTGTTGGAAACCTCACTCATTCATGTTATCTTCAAAATAGTCTTCCATAGGAATGCTTTCCATGCAATCTGATGTTCTTCCTTACTCCATCAGACCTCTCCAGTGATTCATGGATAAATATGATTCTTAAATGTAGTACAATTTTTGCACTCCCTAAGTTAAGCAACAGCCTTGAGATGCTTTAATACTTTACATCTGTTCTTTGCTTGGACCTCCACACTGAGACATGCCTGGTGAGGACAGCTATGATTTTTTTTTCTTAAAAAAAATTCCAAATCCTCCTCTGCACTTATCGTCTTAGACCTCACAGATGTTTTCCAGTAATTTGGTCCTTCCCCAAACATTTCAGAGAAATTGTAGATGTGGAGAGTGAAGCCACCCTTTTTCATGAAGACAAGAAGAGTCATGCTGCATTAAAGCAAAGCTCCATCTTTTCCAGTATTCTGTTTCTGACACTGGCTAGCCTGGTGGTTTGCAGGAGTGCACCAGCAGGATAGAAGGGCAGTGGCCCATCTGTGATGCAGCTTTGCAGTAACTAATATTCAGGGAGGTAGAACATCTGAACCAGATGTTACTGCAGTTGCTAGCCCGGATTTGTGGGATATTAGATATCACTTTGATATCAATAATTTGGCTTTCTTCTACCATCCGTCTCCACGTGCCTGCGAGGTCCACCGGACAAGCTCACAGACAGGCATGGCCACTAATCGCTGTAATATTCCAACACGATACAGGCTGGCCAGAAATAGCCATCCCGCTGCTTCAGGAGACCTCAAGACAAGTACTCTATTATGTATGCACACTACTTACAACGAACTCCCTGCCTCGAGCAGGAGGCTTGATTAGGAGAATCCTAGTCTGTCAAGCACTCTGCGTTTGCATACTGTCTACTCCTTTGTCAGTTTGGACTTAACTCAATCATGCTAAATTCTGACCTTTTGGAGGCTTTGTCTCCAGCCCGAAACTCATTGTTTTCCCCAAGTACTGACTAGCCTATGGCCACATTTTCCCCTATAAGAACCCTTGACTTTGAGAGCTTCTTCGGATCACTCCCGAATTCCATCCAGCCTTGCTGCCGCTTTGCCTGGTGAGCCTTCCCCTCAGTCCCACGTACTGAGACTCCATACCTCCAAACTTCTGCTACAGACTACCTGGGCTTCAGGACAGGTGTAGTATCACCCAAACCAACAACTCCTCTAAAAATCCCTCTATCCCACTCCAACGTTTATTTCTTTAGTTCTCTGCGTGAGTGTGTTGCATACACTGTTTGACTGTATTTTTAATAAAACAACATTTATTATTTCAGTTCTGTTTGCTCCTTGACTTGGCCTGACCCCGTAGACATTGGGTGAAAGATCTCGCTCCATTGCCCTGCCTCTCGCAATGCTAGCTTGTGCTCTTGCTAATTTCCCCAAATTATATAATTGAGAGCGCATTTAGGTATCCCTCCCGGGACCCCCAGAAAACAGGGTAACACAGAGCTTGGAGGAAAAGACTATTTGGGGCTCCTAGAATTGCCCAACCACCATGGCTAAAAGAGAGATGATCCAAAAGATCCAAGTTCCACTCTGAACTTGAAGGATTGATTTAGGTATCATTACTAGTGGCTGTTGACAGACAGAACTGTATGATCTGTGTATTTGTATGGTCCTTGTTTTAAAATCATCTTTGTCAGTCTTGCTCATTATATTCTGTTAGGGAATTTTGTGAATTAATTGTGCATTGTGTGAATCATCTGCTTAAAGAACAGGCACTCAAGCAGAATTTGGGTGTCTTTAAAAGTAATTAGTAATAGTTACAGGTTTTAGTGGACTTCCTCCAAAGTAGTCAGTTATCCACAACAATCTGCTTTCTTGTTATTTAGGAGTAACTAGTTAAACTATTTTAAATAATTACTTTTAACTTTTTTTAAAAACACACTGCAACACTGCGAATGTCTGGCTTGTGGGACAAAGCGCATCTTGCTAGTGAAGCCACAGACCTCTATAACTATAAAAGTAAATAAAACTATTACAGTTTTACTGCCAAAGGCATCATGTTGTATCTTATTATGTTACAGTCTTAATGTAATTTGGGGATGCCTCAATTATTGTACAAAAGAAATGAACTACAAGTGACTTGTTAGTAGCTGGTTCCTTCCAAGCTCTGTACACATTTTCATTTAGGATTAGTGTTTTGGGACAGAGGTGGCTGATCTTTTTCACTTACTCCACTCTGGTTCCGGACCTGCCCCAAAAAACCTGACGAAAATGTCATTCAACTATGTTCTGACCACTGACAGAATAGACCTCCTTCTCCCCATGCAGTTGATGCCCAGCAAAGTAGATTGGGAAGGAGGAATTATGACTGTAGCAATAGTGTCAAAATCTTGACTTAATAGCAATTGTGATTCCAAAACAGTTGTAGGTGACTAAATCAAGGTAACTATTCTGTGTTTATAACTGCTTGTTGTTGTTGTTGTTGTTGTTGTGTGTTTTCATGTTATTTCTGACTTATGGTAATTCTAAGGTGAACCTATCACAGAGTTTTCTGGAGCTGAGAGTATGTGGGTTTCCATGGCTCAGTGGGGAACTGAACCATGGTCTACAGAATCATAGTCTAGTGCTCAAACCAGTGCACCACAGTGGCTCTCTTATAACTGCTACTTAGTCACAATTTTGACACTATCACCACAATCCTAACTCCTCTCGCAACTCCCTAAGCAAATGGAGGAGCAATGGGTTGTTGCATTACACCATCTCTGTCTGTATGCTTTCCACACTGGCCATGGAGGAAGAGAAGGCCATTCCACTGTGGCAAGTAACTGTGGCACTAGAAGAAAGATTAATTGCTTTGCAGTTCTACTGGCCCAGTTTGTCTCATCCATGGAGAAAGGAAAGCCACTTTTTTCCAGAACTAGAATGGAAATCCAAATGGACTGCTAATGGAGTGGTAAAATAGATTGTCCCTCTTCTACCAGAAAGATGGCAGAAGGTTTAAAAACAAGAGGAAGCTAGTAAGTGAAAAACAAAAAACTAGGTTAATAATTTTTTGGATGTATTTACAAAGCTTGAGTAGTATGCAAGCATTGGAAGTGCATAAGACTCTTTTGGTAAGATAATAATTCCTGTCCTTGTAACAGAAAAATATGATGGGTCATTTCCTGTCCTCATTGTATTGGTATATGTTTTTATATTTTGTATTACTAAACTTCTGTAGGACTAAGCTACAGTAAATAAATAAATTAGTAGTCCATTAGAAATAGTTTAATATTCTTTCATATATATCTAGGGGTGGTTGTTGTTGTTGTTGTTGTTGTGTGCCTTCAAGTCATTTCCAACTTATGGTGACCCTAAGGTGAACTGATTATAGGGTTTCCTGGGGCTGAGAGTATGTGACATTGTGATATGCCCAAGGCCACCCAGTGGGTTTCATGGCCAAGTGGGGAATCGAACCCTGGTCCCCAGGGTCGTAGTTCAATGCTCAAACCACTATGCTAGTCTTATTCCTTTTGTTGAAAAATTGGAAGTACCTTGAAAGCCTTCTGATAATAATGGCCTTTTCCCCTAAAAATGTAGGCTACTGTGCCTCAATAAATCCTTCATTGGATGTTTTTAAAAGGAGACTGAGTGAGTGAGTCAGTAAGTGCATTTTATGTATTAATGAGATATGTGTATATGCCTAGATGATCTTCTGAGTCCTTCCCACTCCCACTATTCTGGCATTCTGTGACCTGCATGAGATATTCCACCATGCAACTTCAATTCTGGTTTCTGGAAGTAAATAATGTGGGCATAGCAAGTAGCTTTTCCCCCAACCCCGCTGACATACTTTTAACATCAGACGGATATACAAAAATGAAACAGATGGATCTTTCTCTCCCTGTGCCAGGAAAAGCTTTACCTGCTAAATCTCCTTTGTCAATATTGCTAAAGATGTAACAGAGGAAAGCTGGGAGTGGGCGCAAGGTCATGACTCTGACTGAAGATTTTGGTTTGTGTTCTAGCCAGTTGGCACTGCCAGTTGGAGACAGATAGATCACTCTGTTTTCTGTTTTGTGTCAGTTTTGATTATGTTCACTGTAAGTCTATTCCATCATGTTTTCTGTCAATTTTGTTTAAAATACACAGACTTAATTTTTAGATTGAATACATTCCTCCTGGCCACACTTTTGTTTAAAATACACCTTTTGTATATGGAAATCTGCTTCATATACACTTAGCCCCCTGAAAGCCACATGATAGGTTTGACTTAGGACCACCGTAAGTCAGAAATAACTTGAAGGCACACAGCAACAACAAATATCAATTTTTTGAAGATGAGAACTGTGCTACAAAGTTGGGATGAATGTGCGACATACCTTGTGTTCCCTTCTCATCATTTTGTTTGCTTAGGAAATGCAAATTGGGTTGACTCACTTAAAAATATAGACCAAATAGAATTCTCCGTTGCTATGTCAGTGTTCAGTTGTGCTTTGAGCTTTTAGTATTTGATTCCTTTCCAGATGTACAGTGGAATAATTCCAGGTAGAGTGAACCTTGTAAAGTGCACTACAGTGAGTGAGGCCATGTTAACTTTGTAGCTTAGAGGTGTCTGGTCTGGTTGGCAGCCACTTTCTGTGCAGTGCTTCCAAAGATAAAGACTTCTGCCCAGCTATTGAGATCCTAATAGCTAGAGAAGCATTGGCAGGCATAGAATCTGGATTTTGTACATGGAAAGCATGCTTATTGCCATTAAGCTCTGAACTTCCCCCAAAGTTGGTTTGAGGGACATTGTGTTTGTTGCTTTACCGTAATGTAACGATTAAAGCCCTTTTTTCTCTGCATAAATGCCTCAGCATGTTGAATACATGCCACCCCACCCAGGCCTTAACGCAACTGCATTGAAAATGATGATTTAAGTTCCCTAGTCTGCCAGATAATAGAAAAATAATTTACTTTGGAATAATTTTTTTGAATATAATTAAGGCAAATTATGGGGAAAATCCATTCTAGAATTATGTATAAATCAAAGGAGATTTTCTCACTCTCTAGTTTGAGAAAATAATGTTAAAAATCAGTTATTTAAGCTACTGTTAAACTTTTTTATCTTAAAGTATTAAAATGGTATTGGTAATAATGTGGGAATGGCAGTTAGCTTTTGGCATGCTTTAGTCTAATTGAAATCAGTTTGTGGTTTAAGTTCCTACCCCGTCTGACAGATGATATCATTTCCTATGTGTTTTCTAATCCCTTCTGCTTTCCCAAGATTTTATAAGACCAAATTGGACCATACATTTTAAAGCCCACCTTGTTCTGCTTGACTTAGTTTGTAGATTTGCAGATGAGTTGCGTACAATCTAGTTGAAGTGAAACTGAAGAGGCAGTCTAGATGTCATGCTAACAGACAGGGATAGTTTGTTTTCAGCATTAAACTCAAAATATGCATTCAGGTCTATACTTCAAGAGATAATGGAGACTGTCCTTGGTGTGGTGTTGGTAGTACAAATAATTTATTATGAATTGACGATACATTCTTCAGGCAATTTTGTTGGCAATATGTTCTTGAAAATGCTCCAGTATGATATCTAATCCCTTCTGTTTTGCTAATGTTTTATAAACCAAATTGGGCCATACATTTTAATGCCACTGCCTGCTTTGTTGCCACACACTATCAACGTTGCGCATATATATATATATATATATATATATATATATTTAAGAGAGCTAGGTGTGTTGTGACTTTGATGTATATTTGAAGAAATAACAGTTTACAAGACCATTCACAATTACTTACTTTGAATGTGCTGAACCATAGTTAAGCATGATGAGAAAATAAACTCTGCATTTGTCTCTTGTCCTTTAACACAACCAATGAGGAGGAAATCAAAACTTTTGCTTCCAACCTTGAGTTAGCTTTAGGATACTCTCCAACTGATCCAATTTGGCAGGGACAGTCCTGATTAATCCTCTGTTGTCCCAGTTTTTTCAGATGCTTTTAAAATGTCCTGGTATCTCTTTCTTCCTCCCACTTTCACCCCTTTTTCATCAGGTTACATTGGTTGCTGCAAACTGAATTAAAAGTGCAAAAGTATTTTGCACTCAATTAATTTTGCAGGGGTAGAGGAGACAAGGAGGAAAATCTTGCTCTTCCCAGTAAGTTCATGAAAAAGCAAATTGTTGCAGCCTCCCCTAGCTTGTTTGTTCTTCGTCATTAATAACCATTGCCATCTTGCCCACATGCTGATGTTACTTAGTCACATGTGTCCAGGTTTTATCTGTAAAATGTTGGAGGATCTGCTTTAGTTTGGTATGTTAATTCTAATTACTGAATGACACTATTACTCTTCCTACAGGGTAAACTCTCCTTCCTTAAGAGAACCACTGTACTACAATGAAAATGAGGAAATAACTACTGAAGTATAGCTACCCATAAACCAATTAGTAATCCTCTCCACACAGTAAAATATAACATTAATTTGATGGTAAACAGTACTATCCATCAGAGTTTGGAAATAAATTTAACTATTCTTATGCTTAACTTGTTTACTTCTTTTCCCAGTGAAGCTTAACAAGGAAATTTTCTGATGTATTGCACTCACTATTTTTGTGATGCCAGGAATAAAAGATTTTGCCTTGTTACTCATTCCAGGGGGTTGTTTCAAGAGGAGAAATATGCTTGAAGAGCACTAGGTTTATTTGAAACTTTGCATTGAAAACATGCGCTCTGGCACTGATATTTGCAGACCTTGCTTCTTGATTCTAAATAAGTGGGCAGGCAGAGGATATGATTATTCAATAGTGCAGAAAAATGTTCTACATAAGATCAGCTGAACTCACATGTTTCAGTTTAATAATTCTATACCTTTGGTCCCCCAATGGATCTTTACAACAATTGTTGTTACAATGCTTCATTATTTCACTGAATCAATGTTCTCTGACTAGAATTAGCACATCATTCCTTATTCAAATCCAGACAGGCAAACCACCAGTGTTTAAAGGTGAGTGAACAGCATACCTGGTGGTGGTTGTGGAAGGGGGATGCATGTCAGTTATGAAACTTAATTTTAAACCCTTAATATTCATGCTTTAGGATAGCTTTCATGCCATCTCCAACAATCAGACATATTGTAGGATTGAAGTCCGATGTATCTGGAAACTAGCAGGCTGAAGAAGATGTTAAAACTATGGATGTGTCATATAACAACATGTGTCACTAGGAGGCAATAGTGACAACCAAACATCCCGTCCATACTTGTTAGTCTCAGTAAGTCCCATGGTTTCCTTTAAAAACTCCAAATAACTAAGAATGTAAAAGCAAGTTCATCAATGATAAGACAAAATCCACCTCTTCTAATATTAACCAGGAGAAATTAATTTTGCCATTTCTAACTATCGACAATAATTAATTTTTGAACCTCGCATTCCCAGCTCTGATACCACAATGGCTTTGTTTTGCAGTAACTCAGTGGCAGAGAACATGCTTTACAAATGAAATGTCCACGATTCAGCATTTGACATTTTAACATCATGTCCTGGGACACTGATGACGTGCTTATACCAGTCTAGATACTGCTCAAGTTGATAGACCAGTGACTGTCTCAGTATAACACAACTCCAGGGCTGGGAAATCTTTGGTCCTTCAGATGTTGTTGGATGATGATTTCCACCAATCTCAACCAACATGGCTAGTGGAAATGAGCAATAGGAATTGTTCAGTAGCATTTGGAGGGCCATACCATGTCCATGCTGGTTGAGGAATTCTGGGGATAGTAATCTAAAAAAGTGACTTTGTCTAGCTATGGAATACATGATGAAAGAGAAGGAATAGGACTTCACTCCTTTCAAAACACTACTATTAGTAAGAATATTAATGATTTAATAGATGTGCAATATCTGGAGTGTTTTAGGCGTTGTGCAATGAAGTTAATTTTTTTCAACCAATAGGCATCATATAATATTAGATGGGACAAGCTGCCTGTGGGTTTACTGCATATGTATGTGACTTCAAATCACCTGTCAACTTATGATGACTGCATGAATTTCAAGGGGTTTTCTTAGGCAAGGAATACTCAGAGGTAGTGTTGCCAGTTCCTTCTTCCAAAATATAGCCTACATGACCTGGTATTCGTTGGTGGTCACCTATCCAAGGACTAACCAGAGCTGACCCTGCTTAGCTTCCAAAATCAGATGGGATCTGGCACCTTTAGGTACTTAGGCCCGATACCTGTCCAGAAAATGCAGCAGTTTCTTGTTACAACATTAATTACTCTGTTCTTAAGAACCTCAACAAACATACTGGGTCTCTGAAAGTACAGCAAAACACTAACCTGATGGTAATCTTATCTTGGGAGAAGCTTTTCACGGGTTCCTGTTGAGATGGAATCTGTTTCCTGGCTCCATATTTAGAGCGTCTGCTCTAGTTGGCATCTGTTCTCCTGTAGCAAGCAAAGAACCAAATTGCTAGACTATTTTTCCCCCCACAGCAGTGAAGAACCCAGGGTTTAAGTGTTCCTTCCCACTTCATCCTTATTATCGGCACCCTGCCACGCAGGCTTTCAAGTTTTGCCAGCCTGTTAGATTCCACATACTGGCTACTGGTTAGTGGCACTGAAATAAATGAAGTGGATGATGATATGACTCGGCATTTTCTCTAAAGGAAGACTGTTTAGCCTACTTTCCACATCTTTCATCTAAACCAGTGGTTCTCAACCTTCCTAATGCTGCGACCCCTTAATACAGTTCCTCATGTTGTGGTGACCCCCAACCATAAAATCATTTTCTTTCTTTCTTTCTTTCTTTCTTTCTTTCTTTCTTTCTTTCTTAGTTATTTCCAACATCAAATAGATTAGAAACACTGCCCTAAATCACTGCTCTGGATAGACTTCTAATGCCTAAAAACTGGTAACCCTCCCCGCTTTTTTTAAGCACAGAAAGCATCCATCAATGCCAGAATTAAGGCAGTAGTTCTAGTTCTGAATGTTGGGTTTCCACAGTTCAAAAAGCCAGTCACTCCCAAAGGCAATGCCAAAACAGCCCACATTTTACACGAGGCGCAGGGAGGAAAGGACAGGGAGAGAGGAAAGATGGCGGCAGCATAAGCAGATGCGTTTTGTTTCACTCCCTCCCTTCCTCCCTCCCTTAAAGGGAGTGCGGACGCTGAACATACAAAAAGCAAGGAATGCAAGACAGTCAGTGCGAAGAACACAACACGTGCATGTGGCAAGTGCCAAGGGTCCACGCACAACAAAAGCGAGAGGAGAAAGTCATCCTGGCTATTTCTGCACTAGACTGTTATAGCACTATTATTCCACTTTCACCATCCTATTGAATCCTGGGGTTTGCAGTTTGAACCCCAGTGGAGGGGTCTCAGAAGCACTGCTCCCATTGGCTGTGAGGCCACCTTCTTTTAAAAGGGGGGGTAGGATTGAGGAGTGGCGACCCCTGTGAAATGGTCGTTCAACCCCCAAAGGGGTCCCGACCCCCAGGTTGAGAACCACTGATCTAAACCAATTCTATCCCAGTACATGTCTGATAACATTGAATTTGCTCATCACTTGAGTGGCCAATGCTGGGAATATCGGTTTTCTATTATAGATATGCAGGGGTGGGATAAAACCACTCCCATTTTTCTGTCTTTTCAGAGTGGAGGCTTATGTTGTGAGTCAGCATGGTGTAATGGTTAGCTTGTTGGAGCAGGACTCAAGAAATCCAGATTTGAATCTTTACTTAGCCTTGAGGCTCATTGTACCAGTGATTTGGGCCAGTCACTATCTCTTAATCTAACCTACTTTACGAGGATGTTATGAGGATAAAAATGGGAACAAGGAGAATATGTGCCACACATCCTTGGAAGAAAGAAAGGACATAAATGTAATTAACCAACCAAATAACAGCCAAGTCTTCTATCTCTACAATGTAGGCAAGCAATGCTTTTTCCATGCCATGGGTCACTTTGCAAATACAGTTGGCCCTCCACATTTGCTGGGATTACAGATGCAGGACCCTCACAAAAGTGGAAAAACCTCAAATATCAAACTGTGTGTGCCTGTGGAAAGTGGAGCCAGTCATGGAGAGAGAGCAGGCATCTAGGGTCAAAACCAGGTCAGGGAAAGGGGTGGGTCAGCGTGAGGGCCCTGTACTTCCTTTCTTTTCACCCATCTCTTTCCTTGGGAGTGACATTGGCATAGGATTTGTGGTGCTGAGAAATCAGGCTGTGAGCCGTACTTAGCTGGCCAAGCAGTGGCTGGTAGAAGAGGAGGAGGATCAGAGGTGGATTTTTAAAGGACCACATATCCTGGTTGGAGCTGCTGAGAGGGAATGTTTCTGCAGAAAAGAAGCACTTGAAGTGGGGGGAGGCAGGGGTTGGAGAAACTGGCAGATAAGCCTGTGAAAGTTAAACCTGCAAGTGTGGAGGACCAACTGTATATCAGTGTGCAAAAGTTCTGAAGTTACTCTGCATCGTAGTTGCTGCCACCATTTGAAAACATTTGCATTTTATCTTGGCTGCAAGTATAATGTTGCCAACATCTGGCTCTGAAAAATGTTTGTATGGTGGCATGGAAAAAATTGAGGTAGGTGGAGGTTCTGTGAACATTTCAATAATGTTGTGAGGGGATACTGTCCATCAAATTTCTCCTTCCCTACCACAGGGATATTTGAAGTCATCAGAGCATTCTTTGATATATGTTTTGGGAACCCTTATTAGAAAAGAAAGGCTGGATGCTTGACTCAGACATTTTGTGTTTCTTTGGAATGAAAACTGTGATTCTACATTCTCCCATTGACTCACATTTTCTAAATCTCCCTTTTTTTGGTAAGTTGTTCCAGAGTTCCCTCCCTGTATTATGAAATAGGATCTCAAAATTCTGTGGCATAATGAAACATTTTGCATGTGCTTTTGACAGAAACTGTGGTTAGTGTTTCATAGATGAGTGGTTCTTAATTAGTGTAAAGGTATCATCAATGGGATACAGAAATAATTTAGATGTGATAACAGATATTTCAGTTATAGCAATAAATAATATTATCGTTTATATTTTGGGGTTCTGTAGTTTCATGACAGTAAACAATTATGCTCAACAGTATTAGTTACCCACTGAAAATGGAACTATCATGTTTGTTTGTGTTTATTCCTTCCAATACCGTTGCAATTCTTTTTGTCCTTAGGGCTTACTGTGAATTATAATAATATAATAACAAAATACTTTCAAAAACATAGATGCCCTTCAGAGGTAGAGGAACTTTGTTTTTATCAGAGTGGGATCCAAGTTTTTTAATGGGAGTTAAGATATGAAACATTGGGGACCGCTGCTCTAGATTATATAGTTGAGTAATATGTTGTCTTTCTTTTCAAGTGCAACACTGCAACATCAGGTGTATGAATGGCGGCACTTGTAGTGATGACCATTGCCTCTGTCAGAAGGGATACACTGGGACACACTGTGGACAACGTAAGTAAATCTAATATAATATTCAGTTAAGACTCAATTTAATTGGCTCTCACCATTTTACTCCCATTTTTCTTTAAGGCAGTAATTAAGAAGCAGGGATTTTGATACTTTTTGTGTGGCGGGTAATTATGGTTGAAATGCATTGCATTACTGGCAACAAGAAGAGGTGTTTTTCTGGCTGACTGCTGATTGATTGCGACACTTTTCTTCCCAGAAGTAATCTGGGCACAGTATTATGTCATCATATGGGGGTGTTTACTGATTGATTAGGGAAGGAGTAAGTGAACCAGGAAAGCTAGTATGGTATAGTGGTTTGAGTGTTGAACTGTGACTCTGGAGACCATGACACAGTTCCTCAGCCATGGAAACCTACTGGTGATCTCGGGCACATCACACACACTTGGCCCTAGAAAACCCCATGATAGGTTCACTTTAGGGTTGCAATAAATTGGAAATGACTAGAAGGCACACAACAACAACAACAACAACAGCAACAGCAAGGAAAGTAGATCCCATCTCATTTTAGGAGATGAGTAAGGTCAGCTCTTATTTGTACTTGGATGGGAGACCACCAATGAATACCAGTTGCTGTCATTTATATTTCAGAGGAAGGAACTGACAAAACCACCTCTGAGTATTCCTTGCCTAAGGAAACCCTGTGAAATTCATAAACTGTCATAAACTGACAGGCAACTTGAAGGCACATACATATACAACCATGGTGATTCCCCAGGAGGATGTGTCTCCTTGTTGCCACTGCTGTTGTGAAATTTGGAGCAGACTAGTTTTGAACTGAAAGTTCTTTGGCATTAGACAGAAAGTAGTTAAAATTAGTTAAAATATAAAATTTCAGCAACAGGGAGGCTAATACATCTCTCACAACTGTTTAATTATGCTCAGAAATTCAACAGTTTAATTATGCTTAAAAACTTGTGGCTTTAATTATACTTCATCAGTGCATCTGAGGAAGTGGAATGATATATATTAAAGTTCATACTAAAATATAAATTAACTCTAAAGGTGCTGCTAGATCCTTTTTTATCCCTTCCCTTTTCTTGTTTTTTATGCTACAACAGAATAACATGGCTATCTCTTTGAAAATGAACACATTTTTTGTACTCAACTAATTCTGGGCTGCCAGTTGACTACAGTGGAATTTTTCAGGCTAGCACGAGACTTTGGAATGGATGCCAGGAGAATTCTTTCTGACTAGAACAATTAAAATTAGCAGCAAACAAATTCAGAATAATTGGATATTGCTTGATGTTACTGTTCTTGTTTTCTTAAAATTCTCAAAGATACTGAAAGGGACCTGAACACTTAGAACTTCTCAGTTGTGGATACAATCCTGCCACATTGCATACAGAGAGCAAACTGCAAGTTGATCCTTGAAGAATGTATTATAAGCCTCACTTCAGGCACCATGCTGGTCTCATGATTGGTATACAGCTTTTGGCAGGGCACACTGCAGTGAGTCTAGCCATTCCAGGTTAGATGAGGTCTTTGCACTCTTCATGTAACATGTGCTTAATTACAGTTGTTGTGCCATGTGTGGTCCAGGGAATGCTAGGCATTGGATCCAAGTAAGTGAATCCCTGGGCCCTAAGGATGATCTGTTTTTTTAAAAATATGTTTATTAATATAAATTTTCTATTTATAAAATACTACATAAAATGGTTACACAAAAACATACATAAAACGTAACTCAATAAAAACCTAACTCAATGCAAACTAAAAAGGAAGCACAAAGACATAATGCACACAAAATAAACTACAACTACTAACTTAGTTATTTCCAGCATTTCCTGTCATGGGAATAATAATGAACATAATAATATGTCTTCTAATCCATTCTAAATATCACATCAATGCATGTTGCCTATAATAATTGATAACCTTACCCTATGCCTTCTATTTCTTCTATTGTGTAAACAAATATTCTTTTAACATCTACATTTTATTCTACCATTTTCTTTTTAATAAAAACCCATTGTTGTCACCCTTGCCCATATTCTTCTATATATAGCATCAGCAACCTCAAGTTTTTGTTAAACCTTTCCAGGTTTCCCTCTTTTATCAAGAAGGTTAATTTGTCAATTTCTGCAAACTCTACTATATTTAATAGCCATTCTTCTCTTGATGGGATGTGTAGATCCTTCCATTTCTGTGCTTAGAGCATTCTTGCTGCAGTAGTCATATATAAAAATAGTCTTTCCAAAGTGTTATTAAAGTCACTTTCCATCAGTCTCAGTAAAAACAGATCAGGGTCCAGCCTTAGTTTCATCTTCAAAATATCTTCAATAGCCCAATGAATCATTATCCAGTATTTTCTTACTTTTTCACAAGTCTACCACATATGAAGAATGTCCTTTTTTTTAACATTTCCAACACAGGTTAGTAGATCCTTTATATATTTAAGATGACTTTTCTGGAGTCAAGTACATCTATACACTATAAGGATTTTCTCTGAGATCATAATTCAATGTAAATTAAACATCTTCAGACCACATTCTTTCCTGTTGTGCCCATTTAATCACACAATATTTGTCTTATTTTCCATCTTTAATGTTAGCAACTTTTTACACATTTTTGACAACAAGTGTTCATTATCCATACATAATTCTTTTTTCAAAATCAGGTATTTTTTAAAAATCATGCAATTTTTTATCTTTTTTAAATCTCTCTCAAACCACCTAATATCATAACCTTCTTGTTTTAATTGCTCAGCTTATTTTATCGATATTCTTTCTTTCTCCACAAATATTAAATCCTCATATTTTATCCAACTGTGCTTAAAAGTTATTTCGCTTTGAAACAAAGCCTTGGGAGGTGTAGCCATAGTGGCATTTTTGTACAAAACCTTTATCTGTATTTATCCTGAGCAGAGCCCTTCTTATATAATGGTGATTAAAATAATTTGCTTTAAGTTTATCATATAATAGGAAACCATGCCAACCAAGCCTCAAATCAGATCCCTCCAGCTGGAAGAGACTTTCTCATTTTGAATTTATTCATTCTTTCAACCATACCAGACAACTAGCATAGAAATAAAGTTTCAGATTCAGCAAGTCAAGCCCACCTCTTGATTTGTCATCTTATAAAACCTTAAATATAATTCTTGGTTTCTGTCCTTGCCAAATGAATTTTGATAAATCTTTCTGCCATTGCTGAAATGGTATATCATTATTTAAAACTGGAATTGTTTTGAAACAAAAACTGCTTTTTAGTAATACATTCATTTTAGAAATTCTAGATAAAGGTGAAAGTTTGAGTTTTGACCATTTTTGTAGAATTTGTTTTATCTTACTCCACATTTTAGTGTAATTGTTTTGAAACAGTCTGTTATGAGATTCAAAACTAACTCCCAAATACTTTAATTTTTAAAATTTTAAAGCCTGACTTTTACATTGAAGTCATCTGATCATTTTTTAGTTAAAGTTTTAGTAAGCATAGTTTTTTTCCCCCTTTGGTAATCTTGAAACCTGCCAGGGAACCAAATTCTGTTAATTTCTTTAGTAGTACATCAGTCTCCTCCAGTGGATTTTCTAAAATAAATCACCAGATCACCAGCAAATGCTCTCAATATGTAAGTCTCTTTCTTTATCTTTATTCCTTGGTATGACATTCCTTTGTACTTCCCTGGTACCAAGGCCAGTATACTGGTGGGAAGAGTTACTGTATATTTATTCTATTATGAGCTCTTTTACAGTCTGCTCTCTGTATGCAGAAGGGGCAGGATTGCACCTGCATCTGATTTCTGAATGATCATGACATTAGAGCACACAAAATCTTTTCCATGATTTTTCCATGGCTTTTCAAATAAGGCCATATCAGAATTTCATTTTAGTCTCTTCTGAAATATGTGATTACATTTATAAGTGTATTCGATAAGTAGTTCAGAGTGCCTGGCAAGGGTTGCTTGTGGGTCAAAATGAGTAAGTCTGTCAGAGTCCCAAGCCATCCATATTCCAACAAGTATTTGTGCCAAGCAGTGTGGATTTGTAATAATGTGTTTAACTGCAAATCATATTCTTAGAAAGAAGCATGTAATTCTGGTTGTGCAGTTTTATATGTGGTTTCCTAGAGAGAGCAGGGAGACAAGGAACGGGGAATAGAAAGTTTTTACCTCTTGGAATAAGGATATTTTCATGTCCTGTAGTTCTTTAAGGCATGCGACCCCCACCCCCAGCAAATTAAAGTTCCCAGTTCTTGAATCTGAGTACAAGTACTTCTAGAAGACAGATAGTTCTCATTTAATGACCACCAAGATTAGCAATGTCTTGCATGCTTGATTGGATGTATGTGCACTAATATGATAGCATGCTGAAGCCTTCCATAATGGAAAACTGGTAAGATGATGCTCAGATACCCAGAATAGTATCCCATCATAGTTCAGTTATGGTAGACTTCATTTTGTAATTATATTCATTCCTCATCAAAGTAACTGCACAGGCTTTGCATGTAGATTGTTCCAGCTCCAATTCCTGGGATCTCTTGTTAGCAGGATCAGAATGGACTCAGGTGATTTGAAAGAGTGAACTCTTGATCTTTCAGCATCTGAACTCTAGAGAGCCACTGCCGGTCAAAACAGATGGTACTGGAAGTGTGCTAGATGAGCAAATATTCTGACCTGGTCTGAAGCAGTTTCTTATGATCCTGTGAGAATAAACCAGGAATGGAGGAATAAGCAGTGATTAATAGGAATCTTCCTTAGTGCTGCATGACTGGTATGCTGAAACACTCATAAGAGTACTGATGTATCTTAGAGATGGATTTTATAATCAGCTAAACTACCTGATAAAACTACTACTGTGTTGTAAAGCCTGTGAGTGGAAGCTGCTAAAGCTTCCCCACTGCTTCGTCACATATTGAAGAAATACGTTGGGGTGAGGGTTAGCCTAGCCTTCTGTCTGATTAATTAGCTTTTCGTGTTCAGTGAAGATGTTTTGTAAGAGAGCACGGGGCCGTTCCAGAAGCTAAGCACAGTGACAAATTAATGTCCATCTTCTAACTCTTTTGCCCTTCTGTTTGCAGCTGTCTGTGAAAGTGGGTGCCTTAATGGAGGAAGATGTGTTGCACCAAACAGATGTGCCTGCACTTATGGGTTTACTGGACCTCAGTGTGAAAGAGGTAGGTGGATTTTTACCTTTTTCCCAAATGAAAGAAAGACTGTGGAATTTGGTGTGTGTGTGTGTATAAAAGTTTACTGAGGATGAAGACAGTAAATTTCAAATGCGTCTAATACATGTTAATCCCTTTAATTTTTATTGTTGTCAGATAATGATTTATGGTTTTATGATTTATGATTTACTCCCTTTTGATTTATGTGGAGTAGAAGTAAGTTTCTAGAGACTACATAGACTATCCAATTACAAAAAGCAAATGAGAGGAATTGCTGTGGATGACACTTATTGAGATGAGCAATATCATTGTTTCTTATCAATCATTGGAGTTGTGGTAGCTTTATACATTAAAGTGAAGTGAGGTTGGGAAGAAAAAAATCCAAGAGAATTATATTTGTGGTTATGATTTCAAGGTAACTCATATAGTTCTGTAATTGTAGTCCCCGGTGAAATTACACAAAGCAATTATTATGTCAGAATTAATCTTCAGGATATGCATCTCATGCATCTTTTTTGTACAATATCCTTTAGATGTGTTGTCCCCTGTGTTGCATATTCAAATTTGTCCTCATTTCTTTAGTGTTTCTGGTATATAGCAGTACTGGAGAAAGTCTGTTCCTTTATTCCTAAGCAACTTGCCTATATATCTCCCTTGTCTCTCACAGTGGAATTTGCCACTGTTTTTTACTGAATTCAGTGATTCTATGCTTTTTAAAAGAGCTACCTGAGAGGGAAAAATTCAAAGTGCAGTATTAATTTTTATTATAACTCTATAAAAGGAAGAGATATGCAGTCAAATTTCTTATTACTGGGAAGATAACAATAGTGGCACTCACTTGCCACCTAGGACAAGGAATTGACATACTTAGAGGTGTCACAATTAATGTGGTAGCATTTCCATAGTAATATATGGTTGGTTTCATTTGGAGTGTTTATTAATAGCAGAGATTGATGAAGGGGGCTGAATGTACTGTGAACTTCTTTAAAAATGGGGAGCAAGGTCTTTGGAGATGTAGTGTATTGCATTTAGCACCAGTTTAAGGCAACACTTACTGGTATCTAGATGTGCAGTTCTTGGTGAAGGGCAATGCATGTTTTATTTAAAGATAGGAACAAGGATGAAAGGCACATGAAATGTAGGCATTTGTTTTCTTTTATACTTAAATGCAAAGGCAGGCCAATAAAAAAATATAGTCAAGTACATTTTAGTTCGCTGTTTAATATACAAAAATATCTTGGGCAGTTTTTTTGGCAAACGGACCTACATTTAAGTACCAATGTTATACTCTGTCCTGGCCTCATGTCTCATGCTTTGTTTTGTCTAGCTTTGCAGAGTTCTTCTTCTGTAAAACTTGTGTGCATTTGCTATCAGTTTGGTGAACTTTTTGCTTTGGGTAGCCATAGCAATATGCACAGCTGTTTCCAGATGAGAACACAGCCCTACTTATCTGTTGTAATGAAGTAGTTTCAAGGAAATTAAATCAAGTTTAACAGTGTTCTGGAGAGAGATGACAGCAATAGCTGTTTAACTGCAATTACCGTTTGGTGGTTTTGTATTCTTGAAGATAGCATATGTTTTAATTTGAACAAATGGGCTAACGTGGTGTCTGGAAAATTTATATGATAGATTAGATATAAATTAGACTATTATACATTCAGTCAAGCAAATCCAACTTTCTCCATTTCCCCTTTTAATAATATTTTTTGTGAAAGTATATGTGTTATTTGTCTGTGTCTGTATGTGCCTGTATATAAAAATTATCACCTTTTTCTAACCCCCAATTGCCACATATATCTTTAATTGGTATAGCTCAGAATAGGTAGGATTGGATCCATCATTATGGTTACCTTTGCCACACGGGAAAAACTGAGTGGTTACCACAGGAGCCAAGTATGAGAGCTGGTAAAAATATGACTATTTATATACTGTGTAAAGCCACAGAGTGGGATCTAACAAATGTTTCTTTAGCTGTAAGCAGAGCCTTCACTATTCAGATATTTCCCCCAAGGGCAGACTTTTGCTTCCCTAGGCAAAGCAGCAAGTGATGCCTCTTCCTTCTGGTCATTCAAAGTGCATAGTGTTTGTGCTAGGCAAGTTGTTTTGGCATACGTGGCAGACAATTCCACGAGTACCTTTTCTCTTACATTAAAATTAAACAACTATTAATTTTCTGCTTGTTTATGAAAGGAAACTGCCTCACTCTTTCTTAGACTGTCCCTGACTTCACCACTTCGTGCTTGTGGTTCATGCCTAGAGTTATAATTCTTTCACTCTTTTTTTCTCCAATGAAGCAGCAAGTAATTTTAGTTATTTTCTCACCAGTGTGAGAAAGTCTTTGAAACCTGGTAAATTTGTGAAGACTATTAGAGCAAGTCAGGGCTTATTCTGCACAACATTTGCAGAAATATTAATTTCAATGTAGAAAATTCTGTTTCCTGATCAGAAAATGTGTTCCAACTGAAGAATCAACATGCAGATTTTGAGTAGAATAAGTCCCGTCAGTCCTGGATTCTCCTGACTGGGGCTTTCCAGTGCTCAAGAAACACTTTTTTTTAAATGTAAAACTCTTTGAGCATATTCTTTCATTCGCAATTCAAACCGAAGCACTTCCAAATCTCACTGATTATGGTGGGGGAGTTAATACAATTCTGAAAGTTCAGCAAGGCTTGAAAGTACTGAGTAATGCTGGATTGTACCAATGCAGACATGTTTTGGCAGATGAAATTGTGGTGTTTCACTTTTGAACTTGTATTCAACTCAGTTTCCTCATCATTGTATCTCTGTGAAATGAGAATAATGGACCGGATGGCTGTTGTGGTCTCTTCCAACTTTATGATTCTATGAACAACAACAATGTAGTTAAAGTATTTTCAGTGCACAGTTCTTTAGATTGCCCTCCAGGATCACTTGACTCTTGATCTGAAAGGATCTGGTCTGTGATATTTGTATCTTCTCTTGAATTGCCTTCAGTTCTCTCTGTCCATCAGTGGCAATGTTTACCAGTTCACTCTGCCAGCCAAGAGAGCCAGGACTAACCAACCCATCTTTATTTTAGAGGGTTGCAGTCTCAATCTCATGAGGCACAGGAACTGACTTTGGTGGAGATTGAGTGGTTAATCTAGCTGGAGTTGGCATGAGACATCTTGATAACTCTGTTGCCAATTGCTGTCATAAATCTGTCAGCATGCACTCTGGCTCCTATACCATTCTGAAATGAGAATCTTTTATCTTGGCATTGTGTGAAAAGTTCTTTATTTATATGGATTGTGTTCCCTTTTCAAACACTTAGTTCCACAGATATCTTTTTTTTCAATTCTGTTCTTGTCTGTTTTATAATATTTATATGCTACCTTTCACAAAATACTTTCCAAAGTAATTAACAGAGTAAAATTATACAAAAAAAAAATAATTAAAAAACAACCACTGCTTAGCTCAAATGCTTTTGTTACAAACAATGTGTATGGATTCCTGTATTATATCACAGAAATAATTCAAATCTCTTCAAATGTTTTGAAAATGTGCCAGGAATTTTACTGATCTTTTGCTTTGAGACATTTCAAGGTTGTGGTGGCATTGTTTTGTTAGTGATGAATAGCTTTTCTTGAGTGTCTGAATTTTATATCAAGGTTAGCATGACAGTATTAAGTATATACATACCTGTATTCTTGGCTTTTGAGTTATTGCATATAGTGCTGTGGCTGACTTCCATAGTCAGGGAAATCTTCCTGGACAGAATAGCAAGGAGCTGCAGTTACTTCTTGCTGACTTAGTATATTTTTTTAAGGTGGGGTTTTACAGTATAAAACATATACGAGATTTGGTTTACCTTTAAATATAAGGAGTGCAATGGCATTAGGATTAGATTGAGATTCCAAAAATTACCATTATGGCTTCTGTTTGTAAGCTGTCAGAAGAATCATGTGCTGGATCAACATGAGGATCCCTTTGCCAGTGTGACACTGAAGCTGGAAACATTTGACAGTTGTGGTTAAATTGTGCTGTTACACTACCACTGGCATGACACTGCAGTGCCACATGATTGCTCCTGCAACAATTGCGACTGGTTCCTTTATTTTGGAGCAGGCAATTCTTTTATCTTGTGCTATATGTCTTTTTCTTGCTTTCTGAACCTGCAGCATGGTTTCAGCTGAAACGTGCCAGTTATGGAAGAGGTAGAATCATAGAATCATAAGAGTTGGAAGAGACCCCAGGGGCCATTGAGTCCAACCCCCTGCTATGCAGGAACACCCATCAAAACATTCCCAATAGATGGCCATCCAGCCTCTGCTTAAAAACCTCCAAAGAAGGAGACTCAACTACACTCCGAGGAAGCATATTCCACTGCCGGACAGCTCTGACCGTCAGGAAATTCTTGAGATTCAAGTGAAATCTCCTTTCCTGCAGCTTGAATCCATTGCTCCTTGTCCTAGTCTCCTAGACCTAAGGTCTTTCTTTCCAAGATATTTCTCCCTAATTACAAAATGAGGCATTTTGCCCTGTAGCCCTAGAACAGGAGAAGAATTTGTGTGACCTTACAGTTGTTGTTGTACAGCAAGCCACTGTAGGCCTAGCTACTGTAGCTAAGGTTAAGGGGTGTTAGAAGCTGCTGTGCAATAATGTCTGCACTAGGACTGATGATTCCCACCCTCTGCCCTAGAGCAGCCCTAGAGCAACCTGATGTAGGGGACTGAGAATTCCCCCTCCCACGTTCCAGGAACTGGTACCATATTTATGTCCATTGGCTACAACTGTTTCTTCCTTTTCTGGTAACTTGCCAGCAGCAGGGGCCAATCCATTGAGCACCATTGCCCTAAAAGTACTGTGGTGTCCTTAGCATCAGTCTGGTCATGCTCATTGCTGCATTACTTGGCAAGGAACAAAGTCTCCAAAGTGATGAGCATAAACTGGCTTTAATTCTCTACCTATAAAGTTTTAATTGTAATATGATGAGTATATGACACGAATTGAAATGTATTTTTTGCTGCTGTATTTTGTTTTGTAATGTCGAGAATGTACTTCTCCACTGATTTGTGGTGTCTCTCCAAAGAAAAGAAGTGTAAATTGAGGGTGAAGTGAAAGCCAGGGAACAATGACACTGATTCCACTCCTAGTTATCACATTCCAAGTCCTAAAGTTAAGTCTTATTGACGGATGGTCCAATATCACAGAAGATGCTAGAATAGATTATAAAGTAATCAGTGTGTAAGTATCTAGATCATTAAAACAATGAGGATAACAGTGATTAGTATATGCCAGGATAGATTAATCAAGAATTAATCCTTTTTAAAAATCTGAGTTACTGCTTTAGTGGATTGTGGGGATGCTGTGGATGTAATTTATCTTGATTTCACGAAAGCATTTGACATTTCCCATGATATTTTGGTTAGCAAGCTGGTTATGTGCAGCTTAGATAGTAATGCTATCATATTTTTATCATAATTAAAGAGCACTCATCAATTATTCTTCATAATACTGGTGGAATTTTCTTTTTAAAAATATTTTTATTAAAAAATATTAAAAAGTTATGAAAAATTAATAATAATGATATCAGGATTACATTAGATCAAAAGGTCAGTAACATAATTTATATAATGTGACATATTGTATACTACATATAATAGGAATGTATGTAGGAATATATATTTCAAAACAAAAAACAAAACAAAACAAAAGTTCTTCCTTAAGCTTTCATTTAACAAGAAAATGGATGTTTCATTATATGTCAGTTGCCAACAAATATATATAATAAAATTGTTATTTTGGTAGAACTCCTCTGCTTTATGGTAATGTAAATTTATTAACTGTAGCATATCTTAGTAAATTCAATTAATTTTTATAATCTTATTGACTCTTTGTGATTTATTAATTGTTCCTTTTGGGTCCTATCTATAACACTTCTAACTTGTTTCTTACAAACTTTATTGTTTTGTACTTTTGGAGATCTAAATTCAACTCTAAATTCCAGCTGTCACTAATTTTCCCCATTTCATTTCCAAAAGAGGGGATATTATTTTCCAGTCATCTTTAAATTGTCTAAGAGTGTTGTCAGATAATAAAGTTGTTAGTTTATCTAACTCTACCACAAGATACAGTTTCAATAACTAATCATCAGTGGTTGATATTGTGTCTTGTTTCCATCTATGTGCAAAGGTCATCCTGGCTGCAATGATCATATATAATAAGATTTTACAAGGTCTTTTCTTCACCACTTGTTGAGTGTTGTCTAACATATTCAATCAATACATTTCAATCTTCATTGGGAGGAAGATTGGAATGCGTAGTAATTTTTTCATAGATTTGTTTCCAAAATTTCTTCACTTCTACAGAACTCCACCAAACATGATAGATGTCCCTTTTTGGTCACATTTCCAACACAGGTTGCTTGTATTGCTCATTTAAAAAAATTGTGGAGGTATAAGGTACCATCTATTAAAAATTTTATACGAATTTTCTTCCAGATTTGTACTTCTAGTAAATCTTGATGTCTCTTTCTAAGATTTTTCCCAACTTGATAGCAGAATGGGCCCACTTTATCGTATTTTCTTTAACCACCTCTTGTTTTAGGTCAATGCTGGTGGGATTTTCAAGTAGAGTGCCCCAGGGCTCTGTTTTGGGCTCCTACTCCTGAAGTGGTTTTTTTGTGACTTAGATAAATGGGGGACTGTGCGTTGCTTATGGAGTGATGCAAACCAAGGACTTGGATTTTTCATTACAGACTGACTGATGGAGAACTAGCACTTGAACTTCTGTTCTGCCTTTGGGTTGTACTGCACAACTGCTTGCCTGATTCAGGAGATGCGGTGTGACCTTGGGATACCTCTTTTTCCACTTCTAAGTGCAATGGAAAGAACAGACAGAATCGTGCTTCCACCCAGAGTTTCCTTTTGAATCAGACAACAGTATGTTTGGACTCCAGTCACTTCAAATATTAAGACTGTAGCATGTGCCTCCTTGGTGTGCATACTCCATGTGCAAACAATGTCTGGTTTTCCTTCACAGTGTCAGGTCTTTTTTCTCTATAGCCAGATATTTTTCACCCCAGAATTTTGATATGTCTGTCTGTCTAACAAGTGCAAAATCTAAACATTAAGTTTGTGAGTTGATGAAGGAGTTTTCATTTGATTACATATTTACACATCTACAATTTACATATTCTACAAGTTAAATTTACCAAGATTTGCACCCTTTGTAAACATATCGCAACACCCAGAGAGCTTTGACAAATAGGAAACTATGCTTAGATGTTAAAATAATGCTGATTAAGTACTGTATTAAGCATTGTTCTTTCTTATAACTGGCATAATTTGTGTTTCTGGAAAAGGCTCTGCTTTCTTTTATCTATCCTGTCAGTGGTATTTAGTCTAAATGGAATGCAAACAGCAAAGTATCAATAAAAGCAGAACTTGTTCTTTAAAAAAATACATTGCTTTTAAGTTACTACTGTAACGTATGGATGCTGGCAAAATATTTAAATATTTTAGAATACTTTATGGATCCAAACTGCCTTCCAAGAAATGCATTTGTGAACAACAGAACAATTTTTTATTGTGTGATGAGTCCTGTGGGAGATGAGACATTGGTTTTGGTAAATTCACTCTTTCTGATTTCCCTTTTTCCCTGACCCCTTTTTTTCTTTTTTAAAATTTATGTCTGTTGAAACCAGTGGAAGGACAAATTACTGTTTTTTCTTTCTTTTTTTCTTTTTCATCCTTTTTTGGTTTATGATAATTTCAGTACTATTACAGCAAAATGCAATTTAATTTTTTTAAAACAGTTGTGGCTGAGATTCTGTATTATCAACAATAACTATGATGACAGAACTCCCTTATTATAGTTAGGTCTGACAATGCCACTTCTCAAAATACCACTTTGTTGCCCTGGCAATCTCCCAATGGAAAGGTCTCCCAAGCACTGGGACATGTCATCTGCAGCATTCTCTTGGTCACTGGTTGTATGGAAAACAAGTATCTGGAAAGACCCGTGCGGTCCTGCTGCAGCTACTTTTCTCAGGGTGCCCCATGACCAGGAGAGTGGCGCAGACACCATGTCCCAGTGCCCTAATTTGCAGGGCTTTTGAAAACCTTTCCATTGGGGTGTTTACAGGTTGAAGAGATCGTTTTTTGAGATTGTAAATCCAGTTGATGATCTCTTAACTAGTGAACAAGATGCCAGCCGATATTTTTATGGCCCAAAGAGACCACTTTTTTTTGCCTGATCTTCAGCCTAAATTGGAAAAAAGGTTCTGCCTATTGTAGTTGCATTAATTATCTTTAAGAGAGACCTTATGTTAGTCTCCCTGGTTTCAAAGTGAGATTCTATATATAAAGAGTAGCAAGGTTTCACAATAGAATTATTAACGGACAAAAGCTATTTTGAAATGCATAGTTATTGGTTAATGCAAAAATAAATAGATAAGAGTGTTGCTAATTAAAAAAACTGTTGCAGAAGTCATTTTGTGGAATATTTCTCTTTCCTCAAAATAAATAGCCAAGAATGCAATCCTGGGTGAATAACAGAATAGCAAGGAGAGATGATCTGAAAATGTTTTATACTACAGTATTTCAGTTAGCAAATTTTTTTCCCCCATTTAAAATCTCAGGTTTGTTTTTAATAAATTTGTATCTCTTCTGAGTTTTGAAAAATAAATCTCTAGTTTGAAAATTTTACTTAATTATGGTTTTGTATAAGGAAATGCAATTTTTTTTGTATCAGTATGTAAGTTTAGAAGTGTTAGCATTGAGAGGTGGAAACAAATATTCACAAATTAACTTTTGCAACAGACATGTTCATGTTTTCAGCCGATCATCAGGAGTTCTTAAGAAACATGTAGCTTTCAAGTATTTTGTGACTGCTTGTTCTGTTTGGCACTGGAGTAGTATTGTAGGGAAAGAGGCCTAAATGAGGTTTAAAAAGGAAGAAGAAGATAGAAGAATTTGACTGCAAGCTGTTGAAAGAAGAGAATCCAATTTCTGTTACTTTATTTTGCACAAAAAGTCCTGCTCAATATCAATATAAATTTTGCCAGAATAAGATACGAAAGAGAGATTTGGGACTGCAAATGTTAACATAGGATAAGCTCTATTGAAGTCAATGAGTTTTGCTTCTGAGCAGAAATGCATAGTTGTAGACTTTAGGATGTGAGTCTAAGCATTTTCACTTGTGCATAACTTGACAACAATTCTGTACAACTACTGGTAAATATATTTGTGATCAGGGCAGTAGGTTTCTTACCTTATCTTAGAGTTTCTGTCACTTTAAATTGATATTTGAATGAACATTGCATTACTACACTAGCATTACCAAAATCACATCCAAGATATTGCTCCAGGGATTGGTACACAAGGAATTCGCACTTAAATTCTAAGACTGTTTCTGTCTTAGAGAGATAAGATCCATTTTGGGAAGCTTTAAAGTCTGGTATATCTTTTTAAAGTAAAGTTTTCTAGGAAAATTGCATCCCTTACTGAGACTGCTAACCTCAAAAGCCCCTAAACTTGATTTGTTCCACTGGAGCTACTCTTGAGCAAAAACTGTGATTCAACCAATACAGCTTCTCAACTCTGTGAAGAAATAAGTTGTTTTGCAAAAAACCATGAGAACTAATTTCGGTTAAAGAAACAATGGGGTGTAAAATTTGTGGGCTCTTTACTACTGTGGCTCATTTAATTAATTAATAACTTAATTCTGGAGAAATACTAAGATGCAAATTCCATTTTCACTTCACTTCACTTAAATCACTTACTTTAATTTTAAATGTAATTTTTACAGCTTTTTGTTAGCAGATTTCCATCATGCATAAGTGGAAGGATTTTAATCAGTTCTTAGCTCAGCTTTTTATATAATCAATATTTATATATCAAATATGTGTGCTTTACCAGTATCATCACATTGAGAAGATGTTTAGCTCACTGACAGAGCATGCTTTGAAAGTAAAAGGTCCCTGCTTTTCTCCTCCATACCCTCCTGTTGAAAGGATATCCGGGGGATGTGAAAGCCTTTCCCTACTTGGAACCCTGGTTGGCTTCTGCCAGTCGGAGTAGACAGTGCTGGGTTGAAAGGGGAAAATATAGTCTGGTATAATACAGTTTCTGCTTTTTTGTGACAGGGAAATTGGAGATAAACAATAGGGTAGCGGGATTCTCTTTCCCTAAATGACACCCTCAGAAATATGTTGATGTCAGTTCGGTTGAAACAAAATCCATTGTAAGGATCAGAAGAATTTAATTCATGTCCAAAAAGTGTGCCAGAAAAAAGGGAATTACTTCTAAGTGACAGGTTTCATTTAAAAAACAAAACAAAACTATTCAAAAACCAGTTCTTTAGGCTGTACGTCTTAATGATTTGTGACACCAATAAAACTTTGTCAGTTCAAGAGCTTTAACTGTCTGAAAATGATCTAATGGCTACAGTGTCAAAGAACTCCTAATACTAAACATTGTGTGTTCTTTCTTTACTGCTTGTGCTGTCTATTGAGCCGGTGCAATGGCAATGGTTAAGTTGGGGGGTGCCAAACAAAAACCAAATGTTACAGAATACCAAATGAACTCTTATGAAATCCTGGGAAGGGAATGTGAGATTCAGAGATCTGGAGTCTTTGAACCTCAGCATATTTAGACTAGATTCATAATGAAGAATAGACTTAAGAACTTTATTAGGCACATGTAGATTTACTATAGGAGTTTACTAGTATTTGGAAAGGGGTCACTCATCTATTTTGTGGGAGAGGGGAGAGCTAGTTTTGCTGGGGGACTTCAACATCAGTGCAGAGACCTCTCTGTCAGAAGCAGCTCAGGACTTCATGTCTTCCATGATAACCATGCATCTGTCCCAATTAATTTTAATTTAATTTAATTTATACTCTGCCTTTCTCCCAACAGTGGGATCCAAAGCAGTTAACAAGATTAAAACAGAACAAATGAAATAATTTATAACATTAAAAGAATTATATGTTAAAAATACAGTGGCCCCTCTACTTTTGTGAGGGTTCAGAGTGCAGAACCCTCATGAAACTAGAAGAATCACAACTAACCCCCCCTGCTCCCCCTCCCCCTCCCTTCTGGGGCTCCCCTCTTCCTGTTCCCATGCAAAACAGAAAGGAATGGGAGTAGAAGAAGGCTCATGCAAGCTTTCCTTTCCCCTTCCAGAGTTCTCTCATTCCCATTCCCATGCAAAACTGAAGGAAATGGCAGAGTAGGGGGTCTTCTTTCCCTCCTCTGGAACTCCTCCTCCCATTCCTGTGCATTTTGCCCCAGCATGGAAGACTCATGCTGAGGCAAAATGGAATGGAATGGGGAGTGGAGGAAGGCTCACATGACTTTTCTGCTCAGGGGCAAAATACATGGGAATTGGAAGGGGGAAAGGAAAACTCACAAGAGCCTTCCCCCACCCCCCATTCCCTTCCATTTTGCATGGGAATGGGAAAGGAGGGAGGGAGGGAGGGAGAAAGAAAGGCTTGTACAATCCTTCCGCCCCAATTCCCTTCTGTTTTGCCTCAGTGTGAATTCAGCACATAATAATAATAATAATATTTATTTATTTGTATCCCGCCTCTCCACTAGGGCAAATTGCATGAGAGTAGGAGGCAGAGAATGAGGGGGAAGCACATGAGCTCAAGGCCAAACCTGCAAATGGGGAGGGAGGACTGTATTAATATTAAAAATATTAAATACATTAAAATACATTAATACCATACCACTTTAAAATAAAGCAGCATAACATAACAAGCCCACATCCAGTCAACTTAGCCTGACAGCACAAAAATGTCTTAAGCTGCCATCCGAGGAAAAGCAAGGAAGGGCCATCCTAGCCTCTCTAGGGAGGGAGTTCCAAAGTCCGGGAGCAGCCACCGAGAATGCCCTCCCTTTCCCCCCCACCAAACACACCTAAGGGGGAGGTGGGACAGAGAGAAGGGCCCCTCCAGTTGATCTTAAAGTTCTGCTGGGTTTATAAAGGAAGGCATGGTCCTTCAAATAACCTGAACCCAAGCTGTATAGGACGTTGTTGGTCAAACCCAGTACTTTGAATTGTGCCAAGAAACATATCAGCAGCCAGTGGAGCTGTTGCAACAAGGGAGCTGTGTGCTCCCTTGTAGCCAGGTCCAGTTAACAACCTGGCTGCAGCTCTTTGGGCCAACTGTAGTTTCTGAGCACTGCTGTCCCAATCAATATCTGGTGCCATCCGTCCTGCAGGACACACTCTGGACCTAGTTTTCTAGGTGGAATAATGGGATATTATCTAGATGGAGTAGGATAATGGTGGTCTGAGTGTGGAGGAACTTTTCATAGTTCCATTGTCATGGGCAAATCTCTATCTGGTGAGGTTTAGGCTCACTAGAACTCAGAGCCTCTGCAGAGGTGGGGGGCCGATTAAGATGATCTGCCCCAGGAGGCTTATGGATCTGGATGGATTCCTAATGGCACTTGAGGTTTGCCTGTTTCATTGACAGGTGATCTTGTGAAAGCCTTGACTGACCTCTGGGATAGGAAAAAGGGCCAGGGTGGTGGATCACCCCTAAGCATTCCTTTCAACTGAGCGGAGCGAAGCAAGCACCCTGGTTCACTAGGGAGCTGACAGTGATGAAACGAGCAGGATAGAGTCTACAGCAACAATAGCAGAAGACTTGGAGAGAGTCTGACCAAGCACAGGCTACAGATCACTGGAAAGCCTATTCCATGCCAATGGTGACAGCGGAGAAATCCTTCTTCACTCCAACCATTCCATCTACACAGTGTCATCCAGTGGAACTGTCTGGAGTGATCAGGAAACTTTTACATTCTATCTCCCTATCAGCCAATTTCCAATATCCCTTTTTTTGGGAAAGGTATTGAAGTATGTAGCGGCCTCCCAGCTCTAGAGGTTCCTGGATGAAACAGGTTACCTAGAGTCAATTCAATTTGTCTTCAGGCCTAGCAATAGGACAGGAACATTTTTTGTCAACTGGAGGATAACTTACACAGAGAACTACACAGGCTGATTGTGCCCCTGTTGGTTCTGCTGGACCTCTCAGTGGCTTTTGGTGCCATCAACCATGATATCCTTCTGGGTCATCTCTCTGGGATGAGGATTGGCAGCACTGCTTTACAGTGGTTCCAGTCTTTCTTTGCGGGGAGGGCAGGCCCAGAAGGTGGTGGTGGGAGATTCCAGTTCAGTACCCTGGCCACTATCCTCTGGTGTCCCTCAGGGCTTAGTTCTGTCTCCCATCCTGCTTAATTTTTACATGAAACCACTGGGAGATGTCATCCAGAGTGTGGGGTTTAGTGTTAGCAGTATGCTGATGACACACGATTCTGTCTGTCCTTTCCATCCAATTCTAAGGAAGCTATTCCTGTGCTATAACAGTGTCTGCTATCAGTAATGGACTGGATGAGGGTGAACAAATTGAAACTTAATCCAGACAAGACAGAGGTGATCCCAATCAGTCAGAAGACAGTGATCAGGGAACAGGAAATCAGCCTGTGCTGGATGGAAATCTCAGGTTTGCAGCTTGGGTATACTCCTGGACTTAGGTTTTAGCCTGGGTGCCCAGGTTTCAACTGTGCCCAGGAGTGTCTGCACAGTTAAAACTAGTGTGAAAACTACACCATTCCTTCAGAAGTCAGATCTGGCTACAGTGACACATGCCTTGATTATATCCCGTTTGGTCTAATGAAATGCACTCTACATAGAACTGCCTTTGGAAACAGTTTGGAAACTTCATTGGCTCCAAAATGCTGTGGCCAGGCTCTTGATCAGGGATTGTTACAGGAATCATGCAACTTCCCTGTTGAAATGGCTTCACTGGCTTCACCAGTCTATTTCCAAGTAGAATTCAACGTGCTGATTTTGACCTTAAAACCCTACACAGCTTGGGTCCAGATCATCTATACTCCTGTTGATGCAACTTTGGGCTGCATCAACAGGAATATAGTGTCTAGATCAAGGGAAGTACAATTCTGCTTTGGTCAGACACCACCTGGAATACCGTGTCCAGTTCTGGGCACTACTATTCAGGAAGGATATTGACAAGCTGGAACATGTCTAGAGGAGGGTAACTAAAATGGTAGAAGGCCTGGAAACCATGCCATATGAAGCAAAGCTTAGAGAGCTACATAGGCTTAGCCTGGAGAAGAGAAGGTTAAGAGATGACATGATAGCTATGTTTAAATATTTGAAAGGATGTTATATGGAGGATGGAGCAAGCCTGTTTGCTGCTGCTCCAGAGGTTAGGACATGGAGCAATGGCTTCAGTTTTTGTAAAAAGAGATTCCATCTAAACATTGGAAGAGCAGTTCAACTGTGGAATGAGCTACCTGAAAGTATGGTGGAGTCTCCTTCTTTGGAAGAGAGGTTGGCCATCTGTTGGAGGTGCTTTGATGGTGTATTTCTGCTTGGCAGGAGTTTGGACTTGATGGTCCTTGTGGTCTCTTCCAACTCTTTGATTCTATGATCTGAAAGACTCTTTCTTCTTATAGAAGCCATTGAGAGCTTTAAGATCTGCAAGAGAGGGCTCTCTCTCAGTCCCACCACTTTCGCAGTTGCATTTTGCAAGGATTCAGGAGAGAGCCATCTTTATGGCTGTTCCCAGGCTGTGAAGCTCCCTTTCACAGAAGAACCAATTGACCTCCTATGTTCTCATGTAGTCAGGTCTTTGAATTTTAATTATGGAGCAGCAGTGTGTGCAAAGTGGTGTGCTGTATTTTAAATCAGTTTCTAATCATTTAGAAAGCAACACGGTAATCACGAGAAGTCAACATGGATTTCTCAAAAATAAGTCATGCCAGACTAATCTTATCTCTTTTTATGATAGAGTTACTAGCTTGATAGATGAAGGGAATGCTGTGGATGTAGCATACCTTGATTTCAGTAAGGCCTTCGACAAAGTTCCCCATGACATTCTTGCAAAGAAGCTAGTAAAATGTGGGCTGGACAGGGCTACTGTTAGTTGGATTTGTAATTGGTTGACCGACCGAACCCAAAGGGTGATCACGAATGGCTGCTTTTCATCCTGGAGAGAAGTGACTAGCGGGGTGCCACAGGGTTCTGTCCTGGACCCAGTGCTGTTCAACATTTTTATCAGTGACTTGGATGAAGGAATAGAGGGCATGCTCATCAAATTTGCAGATGATACCAAATTGGGAGGGGTTGCTAATACGCCAGAGGACAGGATCAAAATTCAAAATGACCTGGACAGATTGGAGAGCTGGGCCAAGGCGAACAAAATGAAATTCAACAGAGAGAAGTGTAAGGTCCTACACTTAGGTAGAAAAAATGGAATACAGAAATATAGGATGGGGGACATGTGGCTGGATAGCAGTACGTGTGAAAGGGATCTAGGAGTCTTAATAGACCACAAGCTGAACATGAGTCAGCAGTGTGATGCGGCAGCCAAGAAAGCCAATGCAATTCTCGGCTGCATCAATAGGAGTATGGTGTCTAGATCGAGGGAGGTACTGGTACCACTCTACTCTGCTTTGGTTAGACCCCATCTTGAATACTGTGTCCAGTTCTGGGCACCCCAATTCAAGAAGGATATTGACAAGCTGGAGCAGGTCCAGAGGAGGGCGACCAAAATGGTGAGAGGCCTGGGTGTGTTTAGTCTGCAGAAGAGGAGGTTAAGAGGGGACATGATAGCCATGTTTAAATATTTGAAGGGATGCCACGTAGAGGAAGGAGAGGGCTTGTTTTCTGCTGCTCCAGAGACCAGGACAAGGAGCAATGGATTCAAGCTGCAGGAAAGGAGATTCCACCTGAACCTTAGGAAGAACTTCCTGACAGTCAGGGCTGTCCAGCAGTGGAGTATGCTGCCTCGGAGTGTAGTGGAGTCTCCTTCCTTGGAGGTTTTTAAGCAGAGGCTTGGTGGCCATCTGTCGGGATTGCTTTGAGGGTGTTCCTGCATGGCAGGGGGATGGCCTGGATGGCCTGTGTGGTCTCTTCCAACTCTAGATTTCTATGATTCTATGATTCTAAATCTTTTGCTGGAAATTATGTTTTAAATATGTTTTAGTGTATCTGTTTTTAACCATGTTTTTAAAATAATATTGTTGTTTCATTTTTTGGTAACTTTTCTAAACTAATCATTTTAGCTTATTTTTTAAAAATTATTGTAAACTGCTTTGAATCCCCTCTTGGGAGAAAGGCATGTTGTAAGTTCAATAAATAAAATAAGATTCATGACAATTCTACCTTAATAGAACCTATCTGACAAAACAAATTTGAATAAATAGAACTAAGCTCTTAGAGGGTAGAATTTTGACATCAAATGCAGTATATCTGGTTCAGCCCTACATTTAATTAGAGCAGCGGTTCTCAACCTGTGGGTCGCGACCCCTTTGGGGGTCGAACGACTCTTTCACAGGGGTGGCCTAAGGCCATCGGAAAATGCGTATTTCTGGTGGTCTTAGGCTCCATTCCCTCCTTGGTGGTGGTGCCTAAGCAATAATTTTATGGTTGGGGGTCACCACAACATGAGGAACTGTATTAAAGGGTCGCGGCATTAGGAAGGTTGAGAACCACTGAATTAGAGGATTATACAATCACTCTTATTTAGCCAAGAAATTTCAGAATCTAATTTGTTTTCAAAAAGAGATATCACTTCTTACAGAACAGATGGGCAATTTGTGATCCTCCAGATATTGTTGGATTGCAACCCTGCATCTATCCTAGCCAGCATTTGTGAGGAATAATGGGAATTGCAGTTCAACAACATCAAGCAGAGACTTGATATATAAAGCTATCTTTTCAACATTTGGTCTGTTTTTATAGAACTGTTTCAGACTCGTATGTCAACTTGGAGGCCCTTTTGGCAATTACTAAATATTTTAGTAAACTCTCTGAACAGAATCTGAAAAGGGACTTCATTCTTATATAGTTCCTATAATTCTGTCTGCAAAATATGTAAGATTTTATATTACTCAGAAATCTCTTATTGTTGGTTGATATTTTTTCTGATAGTTTGATTGTTGCCTGGTTCTGGGCATGAGGAATTAAAATCTTTGCCCACTTTTAAAGGGTATTTGTTAAACTATGACTTTCGGAAGACAGATCAGTTAGGGTTTGTTTGTTTGTTTTTTGAGGGGGGGATAATAGTGATTTTTGGATAATGGAAAGAATAGCCATCTCTTTGTTGCTGTTGTTGTTGTGCATGAAATGACCACTATCTGTCAGTGCCAGAGTAATATGTTTTGTGCTCTTATTGATTTCCATTAATCTCTTCCTTTTGGCAACATATACAGTGGAACCTCCAAATGTATGAGGGTTCCACTCTAAGAACCCTCACAAATATGAAATAATGTAAATGCTCTTGTCCCATAATATTAAATGGCGGTGATGTGTGCATGGATACTTCAGCATGTCTGCATTCACATCACTGCCATTTTAGTTACAGAACGTGATAATCTGTGTTAGGTAGAAGTTGCAGATGTGGAAGCTGACAATATTTAGTCCACATAACTACTTTATTTAATTTTCCTTTTCTGTACAGTCTGTGCATACTCAACATACATTCTGGATGTACTCTACTCACAATTCTTCCCACAATGCATAAGATAGCCCTGTGGGTAGATGGTGTCATACTGAGTTTACTTCCACCCCCCCCCACAAGCCTGACTTCTACCCTTGAAAAGGAGCAGGAAATTCCCCATCGTTCATAATTCTCATGCTGCCACCATCCACTGAATTCTGAATATACTGAGTTTACTTGTAACTGAGCAGGACAGTGGGACCCTGCTCAGTGGATTGCCAATCAATATACTTAAGGACCTTTCCCTTCCCTCACCTCCCTCTTCTGAGCGAGAGAAGTCCTATCTAAGCGTATGCCAAAGAATGGCGTGGGAATGGAGAGGAAACAGAGGTTTTACAGAAAAGCATTTATTTTAAGGCATGCAAGTAAACAAGACAATAATACACATGAGAGGCTCCCCCCTCCCAGGTACGCTTAAGTTACAAGTAGTTACAGAAACAGATACATTCTTAAGATCAGCCAACCTCCAAAATAATAAAAAGCCCTAACGCAACTAACTACCTTATTCTAGTTACTCACATTCGAGTTCACAGGTGGTCACATTCCTCTCTTAGGTGGTCTAAGAGAGGAATGAGGCCAGGAGGCGAAGCCTAGGGTCTGCAGCCTACTACTGGCACAGATCACCTCTCCAGGCGGTTCCTTTGTTATCTCTCTGCCACATGGTCTCTCAAGGATTTTTATAACTTCTCCCTCGAAGCATCTCAAAGCATCTCGAAGATGCTCAGCTCTTTCCTCTTGATTGGGCAATTCTTCCCCTATGACCTGTGAGGCTGACCCACAATAAAATGTAACCTAACCCCAACACCTCATTAACCCTTGGTTTACCTGGAGAGGGAAGCATCCCCCTTCAGCCAAGTCTAGATAATGGGAAGCCCCATTATCACATTCCCCCCAAATCTCAGACGGTCTGGAAACAGCTGAATGCTGGAGCCACACTGGCTGGGATTTCATCCTGTGACCTTAGAAAGGAAGAGTCAGAGAATACATACAAACACACAACAGTACAGGTTAGCCATGTTGTCAACAGCAGATATGTAAAGCTCATCCCTCTTAACCTCCCTCCAGTTCAGCGTGACAAAGAGTCTGCAACCACATTGGAACTTCCAGCCACATACTGAATGTCAAAGTCAAAGTCTTGTAGGGACAGGCTCCATCGGAGTAGCTTCTTGTTAGCTCTCCGGACTGTATGGAGCCATCGAAGGGCAGCATGATCAGTCTGGAGAGTGCAGCGACGTCCCCAGACATATGGTCTCAGCTTCTCTAGCACATACACAATGGCATAGCATTCCTTCTCTGATATGGACCAATTGGACTCCCTCGCATAAAGCTTCTTGCTGAGGAACAGAATGGGATGCAAGGTGTCATCCGGACCCTCTTGCAGTAAGACTGGCCCAATGCCTCTGTCAGAAGCATCTGTAGCCACTATGATTGGCTTGTCAAAGTCTGGTGCCATGAGCACAGGATCTGCCATCAAGGCCTGTTTCAAGGCTGCAAAGGCTTCTTGGCACTCTGCTGTCCATTTCACTACCTTAGGCTTCTTGGAACCTGTCAGATCTATTAGGGGTGCCACCACTTGGCTATAGTTGGGCACAAATCTCCTGCAGTACCCAGCTAGGCTGAGGGAAGGACTGCACCTGCTTCCTGGAATGGGGAATGGGCCAGCTATTAATAGCTTCCACTTTGACTTGCAATGGAGTGATAGTCCCCTGTCCTACTTCATAGCCAAGGTAGGTCACTCTGTCCAGCGCAAACTGGCACTTTTTTGCTTTGACTGTCAGTCCAGCATCACTAACGCGTTGGAAGACAATCTCCAAGTGTTTCAGGTGGTCTTCCCAGGAGTCTGAGAAGATTGCAATGTCATCTAAATAGGCAACAGCAAAATCCCCGCACCCTCTTAGCAAACAGTCCACCAGCCTCTGGAAAGTTGCAGGTGCATTGCGTAACCCAAAGGGAAGTACATTGAACTCGAACAGGCCCATGTGAGTGATGAATGCTGTTCGATGCTTAGACTCCTCTGCTAGGGCGATTTGTGAATAGCTTTTAGTCAAATCGAGGCTGGATAAGTACTTTGCATGCCCCAATTTTTCCAACAGTTCATCCACTCTGGGCGTTGGATAATGTTCAGGGCGTGTCACTGAGCTAAGTTTTCTATAATCTACACAAAAGCGTATGTCCATTCCCCCTTTCTTGGGCACGAGGACAACTGGGGATGCCCATGGACTGCGTGATGGGTGAACGATCCCCATGTCCAACATCTCTTTCACCTCCCTCTCTATTGCCTCTTTCCCCTTTGGTGACACTCATTGTGGCTGTTCTGCTGATGGCCTGCTGTCATCTGCGGCTACCACATGTTGAGGATCTGTGGTGCGACCTGGGATAGGTGAAAACAGGGTGGTGAACTTGCCTGTCAATTGAGAGAACTGCTTGCATTGGTTAGCATTGAGTCTTGGGGAGGGTTTAACATCTTCCAAGCTACCACCCTCCTGATCATAGAAAGCACCTTCAGGCCACTCTTTTTCCTCATCTTCCTGGACTGAAAATGTGAGAAGATGACTGGGCCTCTTGTAGACGGGTTTCAGTGAATTCACGTGATACACTTTTGGCTTGACCTTAGAGTCTGGAAACTGTATGAGATAGTTCACTGTCCCAATGTGTTCTTGCACTGTGGCAGGCCCTTCCCAGGAAGTTTCCATCTTGTTAGACTGGATGACCTTCAGAACCATCACCTGGTCTCCTTTCTCAAAGCAATGTTCTCTGGCCCACTGGTCATACCAGGTCTTCTGTTTCTCTTGTGCCTGTTGCAGATTCTCATGAGCATCTGCCCATGCTTCCCTGAGAGTATTCCGCAAGTTAGTCACAAAATCAACCACGTTAATCTCTGAAGAAGGGATAATTCCCTCCCACTGACTTTGAACCAGCTGTAATGGCCCTTTCACATCATGGCCATAGACCAGCTCAAAGGGTGAGTAACCCAGGATTGGGTGTGGAACTGATCTATAAGCAAACAAGAACTGCTGTAGAGCCAAGTCCCAGTCATTGGAATGTTCATTCACAAGCGTACGGATCATGGCCCCCAGGGTTGCATTAAAATGCTCCACCAACCCATTAGTTTGGTTATGGGAAGGTACTGATGTAAGATGGTGCACACCATGTGCCTCTAACAGGCGCTGCATGACCTTGGAGTTAAATTGGAAGCTGTATCTGTTAAAATCTCTGCAGGCCAACCAAATCTTGCAAATATGTCTGTCAAAGCTTGGGCTACTGCTTTAGCTGAGATCCCACTCCCGACCAACGAGTGCAAAAGTCCACAAAGGTGAGCACATACTGCTTTCCCCTAGCAGTCTTCCTAGGGAAACGTCCCATGATGTCCACAGCCACTCTCTGGAATGGGACATCAATGATACAAAGTGGTTGGAGAGGGGCCTTGGTCTGATCCTGGGATTTCTCTACTCTCTGGCAAACCTCACAGGATCGGACATAATCAGTAACATCCTTGCCCAACCCCTCCCAGTAGAAGGACTTCCCCAATCTATCCTTGGTTCGATTCACCCCAGCATGTCCACTAGGATGATCATGAGCCAGACTCAATAGTTTGGCTCTATACTTAGAAGGCACCAGCAACTGTCTCTGAGCACGCACACCCCCCTTGCTGCCCCTTGGGCCAGGCTCACAATATAATAGGCCCTTAATTATTATAAATCTGGGCCCCTTTGTCGTTGGAGGAGACATTGCCTCTTCCTTTGCCCTGGTCCAGGTAGCTTGAAGGCTCTGATCTGTTTCCTGGTCCTTCTGGAACTGCTGTTGCTGAACAGGAACCAGCTGCTCCACCGGGAGTGGCAGACTCGCCTCAGATTCTCGTTGCATTGCAGTTTCTCCAGGTTCTGTTCCCTTGGCTGGAGTGTCCTCTGGAGTTTCAGCTGCTGTTGCTTCTCTTGCTGACTTTGGAGTTAGCATTGTTGGATTTTCCTCCTCTGC
>CAOLHI010006168.1:0-41142 GCA_948474755.1 Ctenosaura bakeri
CAAAAGTTTGAGACAGACAAGAAAGCCTCTGGAAATCACGTCCACCAATTAAATGAAAACTTAGTGAAACAACAAAAATTATCCAATATGGATATATGCAAATCAACCAGTTTACACATAAAAAAATGTAGAACTGCTGTCAATTCCAGTGAATCAATAAGGAGTATTATCCTGGTGCATACTGCCCAAGCACTCGTGTTTGGTTCTGACTTCCAGCAGAGGTAACTCATCTGAACTGCAATTTGTGTCTTATTGGTCTTCTAATAAACTGGACTCTAAACCCATGGTTTGTTTTTCACTTTGATTTCCCAGCTGGCTTGAGAATAAGAACACCTTCTGAGACATTAAAAAATATTAATAGATTAATAATTTATTAAATATTATTAATAAAAATATTAATAGACGTTAGATTGACTAATGATCTAATTACATATGTATAGCATTCTATTTCACTACTTTCAAATAACATATTTTTGCAATTATGAGACAGACTGCTCTAAAAAGGCATGTAGGAAGGTTCTCACAAATCAAAACTGTTATTGTTATATGCCTTCAATGCAATTCTGACTACAGCAACACTATAACGAAAACCTGGCAAAATTTCTTCAGAGGTTTGCCATTGATTTCCCCCAAGGTTAAGAGAGTGTGGGTCACTCGGTGACTTTCCATGGCAGAATTGAAATTTGAGGTCTCCTGGAGTCTGATAGCAACCACTCCACCACAATGGCTCTCATACCCACTGTTAATCCATAAAATCAATCCAAAGAGATCCTGTGCCTTTATGAGCAATATAAATTAATAATTAAATGCCTGACAAATATTTCGATTATGTTGGTGCATTACACTACTGATTAACTTTTCCCCCTGCTCCCAGCACCTATACCAATACAGCTAAGTTGGTGCAGGACACAAACGAGACTCAGCATAGTGCAATAGTTTAAGTGTTGGATGAGGACTCTGGGAAAACGGAGTTCAAATTCCTGTTCAGCTATGGAAACTCACAGGGTGATTTTGAGCAAGTTATATTCTCTCACTATGACAAGCCTCCTCTGAATAAGTCTTGCCAAGAAAAAACTGTGCACCTTAGGGCACCATAAGTTGGAAATGACTTGAAGACACACAGCATTAAAAAAAAAAATGACACAAACAGGATTCTGGTCATAATGTGTATACTCTCATACTGGAGACATCATGTACTTTGTGATTCGTTCTAGATTTGCATCTTAACCTGGTTCATCTAGTTTTTCAACAGTATTAGCCTTGTAGCTGTGTACTGACCACAAGGATCCCTGCTGTGAATGGCTGTAGAACAAGACAACATGAACCTTGCTGGGGAAGACCAAATCCTTCCATAGTATCTTTTAATATTTATTTCAGTCTCATACAAAATTTACTTGTGTTCTTTGGTCTACTCAACAAAATTGAGACAGACCAAAAGCTCACATATTTTTTAATATTTGTTGCCAACACCGATCTAATTCAGATCTCCACTGCAAATATGACTGCCTTTAAATTTCCACTGGACCCTCACTATTTCCAAGCCAGGACAGCAATCACCTTAGTAGTGTGTTGTAACTTTATGCCAAGATGAACAACATAGCACTCTGCTGGCCTTTCTTACATCTGTCTGTCTTGTGCCTCTATCCTTCCTCCTCACACACACTTTGACCAGCAGTTTAAAGAGACTGGCAGCAATGACTGAACTCTGCTGTGCTGTGCTACATCACCCTGGAAATAGAAGCCTAATGCAATTGCAGTATAAGCTCCTAAACTTAATCTAGAAGCATAGTTGGTCCACTAAAAGAAATTATTTGGACTGTTTTGGATAATTTCTCTCTGAAACCAGAACAGCATCTTTTCTTGCAACTGTTATATTCCACAGTGATAAAATTAGGCTTTTTAAAAACAAAGCGAAACCACAGTATGACAAAAATCAAGGATCAAGCCAAAGTATCATTAGAAAACTTTAGCCAAAGATAAGCAAAGAATTCCTTTCAAAAATGCATCCACGAGGTGTTTGTATATACGAAATAGTGACCTACTTTTTTCATAATCTGCATAATTTTTTTCATACAGTCACTTATATTAATAAATAACACTGTAAAACAAAATATCTCCCAGCAGCTAGACTTAATAGTGTACAAAGAACCTTAATAATTTAAGAAAAATTAAATCAAGGGTCCATCCAGTTCAGCACTATTCAACGTGGTGGTCTGCAGCCTGCTGCCAGTCTGCAAACGACTGGTTACCAATCTCTAGCAGATTTCCTGGATGGAAAGTGAGAATATGAAAATAATTCAGTTCAAACACAGTATCTGTACCCAGCACATTGAGAAAAACAAAAAACAATTGCTGTTTCACCACATCTGATAGGTCAAGAAGCAGCTATCTATTTCACTGCCCTGTCCTCAGATACTTATACCCAGGAACTGAATAATGCACGTATCATCTTCACATGTTTACTGGGGGGAAAAGGGATGTAACAATGGTGTTTCCTGACTATTCTGATACTCTAATACGAATCTCCAGTGTATCTACTATGGCTCGACTAGCCACAAGGGGGTGCCTTTGTGGGAAAAGAGTACAGAAGTAATTTTTTTAATATGTCAAGTTAGAAGTAATAAATAGAAAATAGTGAAATTCTGAACAGCTTCCAGAGGTATGGCAAAAACAAACAAAGAAACAAAAAGGGTTTTAGGAAACAATCTTCTCAAAGAGAGGGAGATGTAACAGGAAAATAACATCCAGTCATTTATTTTACTCTACTATTTATTGTACATTGTAAACACCATGGAGATAGAGACCTTTCTCTGTTTTGCTGATGTAATCTGTGCTAGGTACACTAATGGAGCTATGCAAACAAATAACAATGAGGCAAGATGACGGTGAGATGAAAAAGTACAGGAACTAAACTCTGAACTAAATACTGACAAGGCTTCACAAATGGCAGAAAAGATGTATGTAACTGACACCAAAGTTTTATACAATTCATAAGGAAGTAGAGAACAATGAGTAAGTGATATTTGGGGAAAAGAGGAATTTTTTGAAAAGGTTTTAGGAAGATGATAGTATGGAATGGACAGCATGTAGACCAATGGGTTGAATATGTGATACCTTTGGTAAGTGTAGACATAAATGTGTGTGTAGTCTTATAATAAGATGCTTTCATCCTCTTTGTATGATATAGCAAAATTGGCAAGGCACTCATTATTTAAATGGCACTCTCTAAACTGCAATCCAGCACAACTTAGTCTTTAGTTAAAAGAGTCCATGAAATATGAAATTAGCCTTTAGAAGCTGATAAGCCTCAAAAGATGGTATAACTGCAAGTTGTAGGTAATAGCAATAGTTTTAAATGTATTTAATCCTGCTCAGTGTAGATGACCTCTACATTTCATTAACAGATCCTGAGATTAACCTTGCAACGTTATACATATGTACCCAAAAAGGAAACCTCACTAAGTTTAATAAGACTCACTCCCAGGTGAGAACTGCAGCCTAAGTAAAAAAAATTGGGATGCAGAAGACTCACTCAAAAGTGGATTCATTCTTTTGCAAATGCTCCATGTGAGCATTCACACACACTTATGCACGCAAACAAACAGACACGTTGCATACTCCCTGACAATTAATAAAACCAGTATGATTTCTCAGTCAGGGATTCTAGAATTTGAAATCCTCCCTATCTCTTGCCCTTGGAAAAGTGTGCTCCTGGAATCTGTAAGAGGCATTCATGTTTGTGAGATAAACATATTGTTCTGGGTATCTGAACATTTCCTTTTAAAATGCTTGTAGAATTTCTAAAGAAGCCCAAAAGGCAAACTGACCAAAATATAACGACCTGTATTTCAGTCACATGTATGGATTTAATTGGGTTACACTTTTCAGTAAGGGTCAAATTCAATGGATGCCTATCACTAACTTTCTTATATCTTCTTCTGCAAGATATATGTCCCTGATCTTGCAGAGAGGAGAACATTATGAAAAAAGTATCAATTTAGTTAAAATAACCCATACAGCATTTTCTGATAAATTTTTAAAAGAAGTTTACAAGGTTTCAATCTCAGAACATTCAAATTGGTTGTTTTCAATGCAGTGTTTATATAACATCTGCTTTGCAAAAATAAACAAAAACATAAACATTATTATGATAGTATGCCAGGCAGGGTTGTCTACTAATAATTTTAGCCATCTAAACAAAACAAAAGCTCAACAGGAATACTTTCCAATCTACATAACAACAACTAAAGGGATAAAGTATAAAAAGGTCTTGGCCTGTGTATATGTGATCCCATTACCAAAAGCTAGAGCGTATATAAATACCCAGGACATCAGATAAAAAGTTAATTTTAAAAATTATTAGGAGTCATCTTTATCTGTTGATAAACTTCAAGGCCTCTAGAATAGCCGATATACCACGCTGCAGCGATATTACTAGTCCTGCCTGTCTCTGCCAGTGGCAATTATAATATAGCTCTGCTGACAGGGAATGGACCAAGGGGTGTGTTTTAGGTGGATTCCAATGCAAATATGTTGGCATCAGCGCAAATGCCAGAGCAAATATCCATAAGCAAGCCTTAGCCCCTACATTCATGCACTGGTGCAACATGTAGCCATTAACTAATATATTTATCAATTCATACTCTATTAATCACTAAAACCATTTATAGCAGGGATGCCTATCATGTGGCTTTGTAGATGTTGTTGGACTGCAGTTCCCATTCGACAGCACTACTGGTAGTGAAGAAAGTTAGGAACTATAATGCAACAACACCTGGAGACTGTTATGATTCCCTCCCTGGTTTAAGAGTTCAAATGTGATTTACATTTTTAACGGAAAAAAGGTAAATCACATTTACCATTAAGAAGAGAAGACTTCTAGTATTCCTTTGAAAGGGAGCCATCTGACAACCTCTGTTGGCACCAGTGAGTTTACTCTCATGTTCTGGCAACATATGGCAGATACATAGCATGCTTACTCAAAAGTAAAACCCATCAAAATTCAAACAGACTTCCTTTTTCCCAGAAAAAAAATGTTTAGTATTGAAGACACAGACTATTAACAGTAAAAACAGTAAGATTACAAAAAGCAGTGCAGGTGCAATATGCACAGAAGTGATAAAGCAAACCTGTCTCCTTAACCACTGGTCAGCCCCATCACCTATGACGCAAAGAGTGGAGGTCACATGATGTAACAACAAAAGGGACCTGTGACTGAATGGTACTGAATCTACCCCATGCAACTACCTCTCTACATCAAAGGCACTTCCCTCCAAATGTATCTGTGTGGTATCTGTCTAGCTGAGTGGAAAGTAACAACAGACCACGAGAAGGTAAGGCACAGACAAGGGAAAGGCTCTGTGCTCCATGCTTATGCGCCCTTTTTTGGTCTTAGGTTCAAGCTGCTTTATTGAGGACTGGGGGCAGAAGCATATTTTTAAAAACTGGTTCAGTGACTATCATACCTAATTTGGGGACAATTATTTTAAAGTAAAACATTGGTTTGTGAGTTCTAAATGTTATAATATTGAACACAGTCATTATGAAGTCCTTCAACTTTCATTTTTTGAAAAAGTGCATTTTGGTAAGACAGTGTCTTTTAGCAACAAGTACTGTAAAGCTCAATATTTTCATTCCCTGACATCCCCTTCTCATATGAACACATAATTCAAGTGAGCGACAGAGGTGCATCTAGGGTGGGATAAGCAGAGTACATGCCCTGGACGCCAATGCCCGGGGCGCAAATAAGCCATCTAGGAAGATTTAGGAGAGGAGGAGGAGGAAGCAGACTCTAGGTGCTGCTTATATTAGGTATACCTCTGGTGATGGATACCTTTCTCCACACTGCCATTCATAAAGAAAGGAAAAAAAGGAAGAGCAAATGAAAACCAACAAGTTTTCCAACCAACAAAACGCAAAACCTCGAATTTTGCCCTAGCTCTAACATGAAGCAGAACTGGATGAAAACTATAGAAGCCACTTACAGAAGTGAACTGGAGAGCATCCAACCTGAAAAGAATGGATACGTAAAAGTAAAAAAAGGGAAAAAAAAGAAACCCAATGGTTGACCTGAGAGTTTCCAAGGGTGTAAGCATTGTTGAAACCAAGGAAGCACTGATTAGATTAGTGGGAGATCATTGGGAGACTTGTTCTGAACTTTCTTAAGAAAGAGTGGGTTGGAAGTATTAAAAAAAAGCAAGACCTGGATACTTTCACTTGTCACCTATTGAGATACTGAACTGCTAGAGCTGATTCAGGAGTGGCCGTGTTGGCCATGCAGCAAAATGCAGCAATATGCAAAATCCACAAAACAGCGATACCTTTATTGAGCCACAAAATGCACAAAATACATCATGCAAGCTAATGAAGGAGATGTATGTTTAACTTCCACCAACACCACAATATATGCCTGAGGCATTACTTTTCATCTTGCAACAAATATTACAATCTACCCAACACCCACTATCTATGGACCTTCCAATTTCACATCCACTTCACTTCCTTTATTATCCCTGTTTTCTCACATGGCCATTAAATTTCAGCAATGAACAAGGCAGGTTGTGGTGTGGAAGAAGTTCTACAATGTTGATGAAAGTTCAGCACATGCCTTGTTTCATACCATTCAGCTTTTACCAAAGCATTTTGTGAGGGTCCACTATTCACTCTTTCACCATGGGAACTGTTATTATTGCATTTATCTGTCAAACTATTTCTCTCCCACTTTTTCTGAACTAAAGTTCAGCTTCTGCCAGCTTATATACATTAGGTATGTGAGTAAAAAGGGTTTCAGACTTCTTTTGTTCACATTTTGGTGGATATTTGAGATTTTTTTTTCCCTTAAGGAAAGTTAACTGAGCATCAACCAACTGGACTAGTTCCGGCTTCACACATGGCAGATGGAAAGGAAAAACAACTTCTACCCTACAGGGTCTGGTGATCAGATGTCACACTTTAAAACTGACAGCAGCAGTTTGAAATATCTGTACTGCTGTAGAAGTAGCCCATTAAACAAGAGGTGTAATGTCTACAGATGCTCTTTCTATAAACAACATTAGCACATCTTTTCAAAACATAGTATGCTTTCAACGTGGGTAGATAACAGTTACACGCGTATTATCATTTAAAACTGGTACACTCTAGTTAGATACTTCTATTCATGTTTTATCGCACAGTTGCATTTTATACAAATATGAAAACACTTGGGATGACATATATTTAAAGTTAAAGCTTTCAAACCCAAACATAACAGCGTTTAAAAATATAATTTGTTGTTATCTCAGCACACATGCATTCTAAATTAAGGAGAGATCGTTATCTAACTTCAAGAATTGAAGCTGACAACTGAGAATTACCCTGGACATCATTGTCAAACATAAAGGTCAAGTTAATTTCCTGAAAACCATTTTGCTGTTTAGAAGCTATGCCTGTTTTCAGACACAGCACAGCAGACCTTCACAAAATGGAAACATACTCTCAGTTGTTTCTTATTCCTCTTCCCGGATCTTCACACAAGAGCATCCCAAAGCCTCCTCGTAGCCAGCTGCTGCTCAGACCCAACCAGAAAGTTTCAGAGACAGAAACTTTCCATCTCAAGGACACAAGACTTGCATGCAATCTCACAGCTTTGCCCTTGATAAAGAAGCTTATGAAAGCACAACTCCAATGAACCACTTCTTGTAGGGAGGCACTAACACTGCATTCCCTAAACCATGTCTGTTCTTTTAGGCCATTTCCGCACGAGCCTGTTATAGCGCGATGATTCCACTTTCAACATCCTCTGGAATCCTGGGGTTTGCAGTTTCGGGAGGGGCCGGCCGGCCCCTCCCGAAACTGCAAACCCCAGGATTCCAGAGGATGTTGAAAGTGGAATCATCGCGCTATAACAGGCTGTGCGGAAATGGCATTAGAAGTGTAGACTAGGTTACGCATTCTCTAGGAAGCAATCGAAAGCTGAACTCTTATCTGTGCCTCTACAGCGCTTCGGAGCCCTATGCAAACAACAGATAACAGAAGGAACAGCGAGGGTTACTGATCCCCACATCCTCGGGGACTTAATTGCTTGTTTTTATGGAGCAACGCAGGAACCGCCTTTGCAATCTCGCTGCAAAGCTAGGGATGCAATGACCAGAAGGTCACCAAGAAGCACCAACGTCAAGGACCGGACAAACAACGTCCACCAAAAAATGAGCAGCACGAGGCGACCTCGGATTTCTAAACTGAGATAAATTGGCCATTTCCACACTAGTCTGTTATAGCGCGATGATTCCGCTTTCAACATCCTCTGGAATCCTGGGGTTTGCGGTTTCGGGAGGGGCCGGCAAACCCCAGGATTCCAGAGGATGTTGAAAGCGGAATCATCGCGCTATAACAGGCTAGTGTGGAAATGGCCAAAGCGTTTACCCCCAAAAACGCCCGCCCCCGCTTATTGCCTAAACGTTAGAGCCTCACCCCCCCCCGTGCAGCACAAAGCGACAACAAGTCGTGCCACACAGTCAGCGTCCTGTTTGGTGTGGATCAACCTGGGACATTTTGACCCCGCTCACAATTTCGGGAGCGGACCCGCAACTGCCTTTCCCCGCAGAAAGAGGGGAGGAGAGAATCCGCGTTCCGCGCCACCCCCCCCCGCTTTTTGGCCATCCTGCTCCCCAATCACACAGCCAGGCGGGCGAAGCGCGGGCGTCCCGAAGCCCCGTCGCCAAGGGAAGGGGTCGCGTTACGCCCGGGGGGGGGGAGTGGAGCGGAGCCGGGCAAAACTGACTTACCTTCGGCTCGCCCAGGTCGGGCTCTTCCTCGTCGAAGCCCTGCCCGGATTCGTAGGCGGCGGCGGCCGTGGCCGGCTCGCGAGCCCCCAGCAGCACCGCCGCCGCCGCCGCCAAGTAGCAACCCAGAGACAACAATCCCAGCAAGTGCATCGTGCAGGGCGCGACCGCGGGTGGGGGGGGCGCGAGCGGCGAGGACGCGGCGGCGGCGCGCGTGGGGCTCCCCTCAGAGGTCCAGGCTCTCCCTCTCCCTCCCTCTCGGCGCCCACTTCCCCGGGACGGAGAGAAGGTGTGGAGAGTGTCCCCCTCCTCTCCGCCCCTCCAGGCGCTCTCCCGCTGCTGGCTTGTCTGACGGCTGCGGAGGGGGGGGTGCTTCCTACCCCCTTTCCTCCTCTTCTCCTCCAGAAGTTGGCTGGGGAAAGCGGGGCGGGGGGGCGCTCTGTCAGTCTTTTCCCACAGACGGCACCAGGAAGCCGGACATCCGAATCGGGCTCCCCGAGGAGGTAGTTCCAGAGTCAATTGAGGAAGGAGGGGGCGAGGAAAAGGTTTCCACCGGCCGCCCTCCCTCCCTCGCCGCTCAGGGGCTTAGATGCCAAGGAGGTGCGGAGCCGGGAAAGCGCGGCGGCGGCGGCGGCGGCGGCGGCGGCTCCTCCAGAAGCGCCGTCCGCTCCGCTCCCCCTGCCTTCCCCGGGACTCTGTCGGCGGCGGGAGCAGCAGCGCGGGCCGGGGAGCAGCAGCCTCCTCAGCGCGTGGAGCTGAGCGGCAGCGGCGGCGGCGGCGACCGCAGGGGGCGGGCATGGCTAAAGCGCCCTCTGCCTGCGTACCTCAGAGACGGAGGCTGGCGAGGGGAGGAAAGGGAGGGAAAGGCAGGAAAAAGGACGGAAGGCGCCCGGGTCGTGTCCCCGCCCGCCCGCCCGCCGAGCCCTCGCCTCCCTCAGAGTCGCGCCTGTGGCGCTTTTCGCCACTCGCCTTGCAAAAGAAGGGGGGGGGAAGGTGAGAGGCCGGGGCGCGCGGGCGAGCCGGTGAGCGCGCGACCGCCCGCCTCCCATACCCTCTCCCCCCGCAATCCGGACGGCCTTCCTGAAAACTTGGAGCCACGCGCTGCTTTGGGCGCGCGCCCACCCCCTTCGGCGTCAGGGTTACCTGGCGCGCGCGGCGCCCCGACCAAGGAAGGGACCCGCCGCTGCTGCTGCTGCTGCCGCCGCCGCCGCCTCGTTTCAGGCTGTGTCGCCCTCCCCGCGGGCAACGGGCAAGGCTTAGTCCCAGGTTTTCTGGAATGGGGGACTCCTTATCCCCCCTGCCAGCACAGCGGTGCGCTTCCATAGCGCTGCAAAAAGTGAGAGAGGGCGCATAAGGGCGAGGAGGACAGGCACCCTCTCCTGAGCGCAGCGCTGAGTTCCAGACCCACAAGGCATTCTCCAAAAGGTCAGAAAAGAAAAGACCGGAGAGCCAGTGGGCGCATCCTGTTCAATGAATGAACCCAGAACACCAATTCAGGTTAAAAACGACATTTGGGGAAATGAGCTTATTTTTCTTCTTGGTTACAGTTGCAGTTGAGCAGATCACTTCTTGGTCTCTTGGTTGTGCAGCTTTTGCAGCATGTTCCACAAACTGAAATTTCCAAAGCATTTTCAAAATCAGGCTCGTGTGGGACGTGTGAGATGTAATTAAGGCAAGTCTCACCGTGGCCAGAGTTAACATCTCCAACCTGGTGCTCCAGCTGTAACTGCTGAAATGTGCTCCGGAGCAGTGCTAAAGCTGGAGCCTCCTGGTTCAGGGCTTAGGCTGGGAGTGGACCCAAACTTGTAGACCTGAGACTTCAAGGGGAGCGTAACACCCTTCAGCACAGGCTGAAAGCCTGTTTTCACATCTGCCTTTTGAGTCACCACAGACACCTCTGCTTTGTGTAGTTTATGCTTCAGTTTGTTTGTTTTGATCCAGTCCATTACTCATGTTAGAACTAGAGCAGTTCTCTTTGGTTTAAATAGGTGAAACTTATCTAAGACAGAATCAAAAGCAAACATCAAACATCAACCTATTACAGTATTCGCTACAAAAGGCTGTAAGAAGTTCTCAAAACAATTCATTCCAAGTAAAATTCAAAATCCCGTATGTCCTTCCATATACCCAAGAGGTAAAACAGCGGATTGTTGTGTGCCTTCAAGTAGTTTCTGACTTGTGGCAACCCTAAGGCAAACCTATCCTGAGGTTTTCTCGGCAAGATTTCTTCAGCAGGGGCTTGCCTTTGCCTTGTTAAATCTTCTCGTAGACTCTAATACTGTACTACCTAGTAGAAAGTTCTGTTGAACCAAAGGAGGTAAGTACCTGACAACAGTTTCTGTCAGTCAGTCAATTAAACAATCCATCACTCACTTTACTTAATACCTGCATCCCCCCCCCCCGTGGGACTCCAGGTGCTTACCATAAAACCATACATAACTGAAAACATACAAAACTAAGATTGAAATAATATGAAATTGCCTGTAGAATTAAAACACTATAAAACACTAATTTAAAAACAGATTAAAAACAGTAGAGCACTAAAACAGAAAACCTATTATATAAAATAATCAGTTCCCAAATGCTTGCTGGAATAGGAAAGTCTTCACCTAATGATGAATTCACAGCAAGGAGGTAACCAGCTTAGCTTTCCTAAGAAGAGTCCCACATGCTAAGAGCAACTACAGGGAAGGCCTCCTCTCAGGTTCCCACCAACTGTGACTGGAAATGTGGTGGGACTGAGAGAAGCTCCTTCTCTGAAGATCTTGGGTATACTGATATGGAAAAATATGGTCCTGCAGATAGGCTGGAACCCAAGCTATCTTTAAATGAAAGTCGTTATAATATTAATCCAAGCCTGCTTGTGTCTTGAGATCTTATGGAGAAGACTCTCTCCTGCCACATTCTCAGGTACATATGGTGGGAATGCAGAAGATGGCCATCTCAATGGCAGGTTTCAGGCTCTGGAATGCTCTTCCCAGAGATGCAAAACTGGTACCCTCTGTGCTATTGTGCACTTTATCATAGGCAAGTGAAGACTTTCTTTCAGGACCTTGAGGCCTAATTGCTCAAGGAGAAAAGGCCTTTCATGTGCTATGTTGTTTATAGTTCTTTTTCAATGTTTATTAAAAACTATCTTTAACTTTATGGCTAGTTTAATTATATTTAAAATTTTGTGCACTGTAAGCTGCCTTGAATCCCAGATTGGGAGAAAGGCAGGGTGGTATTACTACTACCACTACTACTACCACTATTATTATTATTCTTCTTCACAACACAAACAAGGCTAGTGGCTTAAACATTTTTGATTCACTATAACACTTTAAAAAAAAAAGTTTCTATACACTTCTAGAACACACTGTCAAGTCACTCTTTCCCAAGAATGGCTGCTGTAACACAAGGCTTCTGACTCACCAAACTGATGAATCAAAGGGTTAAGGAAACAGACCATCTAATAATCTAAATTTGATTGCAAGGATTTGACCATCCAGATGTTTATTTCTCAACTGTGTTTATTTCTCAAATTCTTCCTGTCTCAGTTGAAGGTAGGCCATGCAGAGAATTTTTGTTCAATTTACTTCCAAGCTCAGCTCTGGGGCTGTTCTTGTCTAGGAAGTGCTAAATCAAGCCTATGGCCCATTAGCAGCCCCAGACTCTTTGGGACACCCCCAAATGTCCAGGAAACAACTAGGGGCTTGCAGAGTTAAAAAGTGATATCCCCTTCCCAGCTCAGTTGTCCATCCCTTTCCCAAATTGTCTAGGTCAGAGCCTGGTGTTAAAATTTCAAAAGTAATTCCAGTAGCTGTAATTTGTTACTTCAGCAAATAATGTATCTGTATGCTAATGAAACAAGTCCAGTAAAAGCACTGTCTTTTCTGTAATGAGAATTGTTCCTTGTTATTATGAGCCCTTACCTTACTAAAAAATACTGGTAGGCAACTGGCAAGGGGCCAGAGGCCCAGTTTTCATTCTTGTTTGTCCCCCACCCCATGGATCTACTAGAAGTGACTTCACATCACTTCTAGTCACCACGTTTGGCCAATTTACAGCTGAAATGAAAGTTAGAGGGATTCTGGGGAGGGGAAGAAGGCCATCATCTGTTATATTTACAGGCAGTTTGGGGTGGTTTGGCAGTCTGGGGACAGAAATACCAAATCCCGTGTTAATTTTTTTCTGAACATTTTTGGGAGACTGCCAGAGGGCTTCAGGGATGAGTTCAGGGGCTGTGATTTTTCCCACCAGTGGTGTAAAATGTAGCTGTGAAGGGAGGTCTCTGGTTTTTCACTGTTAAACTGCTTCTTCTGAAATAAAGGTCACTCTACTCAGGAGGTGATGTGCTAGGCGGCTATAGGAAGTGTGGAGGAGCCGCCCTTCAATCCGGAAAGGGCTTTAGCAGAAGTGAGCAACTGTTTTGGGGATAAGGACCACTTTTCTGATTGGCACCATGCTTGACGTTCACTAATTGCTGCACTCTTTTTTGTTTAAGTTAAATTTTAAATTTAGTGGCACTTGCATAAAATAGGTTGCAGTTAGTTGAAATTAATGAAAACAAATTCTTCATTGAATGTCATTACATGTGTTAAAACCATTATTTTATTAAATAAAGTTGATGAATATATTTATTATAACCACTCATTTCTAACAAACAACATCCCTTCACTCACACTTGTGTAAATATTGTTGAATTTACGTTTAATTAATGTAATACGACCATGATAATAGCTAAAAAGGTAATAGCTAAAAAAAAAGAACTAAATGGACTATAGTATTTGTTATCACGGTTATGATATGTCTAGTGAGAGCACTAGATATCCTTTTGATAGTAAATAATTTGGCCTTTGCTTGACCTTTCTCTGCCACCCTACTCCACGTGTTTGCAGAGGTCCTCTGGACAAGCACGTATTGGGCGCGGCCGTTACTGGTTGTACATTCCAAAACCCCATTCAGGCAGGCAATTTAAGCCTCTCTGTTGCTTTAGGGAAAAACCTCTCTGCAAACCGGCTCTGCTTGGCGCATACACACACAAAGCCACTCTGCCAAGAGCCAAGCCATTTCTTTATGTCGGGCCATCAACGTATTGGCCACGCTATTGTCGTGAAGTGGTAAGCTAATCATGCAAAACTTGACCTTTTCCAAATCCTTTGTCCAGCTCCAAATTTCCTTTGTTCTCACCGAGCATAGCATAGCCTGTAGGCACACTCAACCCTAAAAAAGGTCCCCACTTCTGGGACCACCTCGGACTACTTTGGACTTCCATCCCGCCTTGCTGCCGGTTGTCTAAAGAAACTCCCCTCAGTGAGACCCGCTGAGCTTTCTCCCCCAGAACCCTGCTTCTCTCCAGGACTACGAGACCAGGTGTCGTATTACCTTTCCCGAAAAGCTCTCCATTTCTATTTCTCAGTTAGTTAGTATATGTCTTGTCTTTCGTGTTTCTTGTCTTTAATAAAATATTAGTTGTTACTTTGAACCCTTGTCTAGCTGCTCTCTGACCCAACGCTGTATACATAGGGTTAAAGATCCTTGCTAATGTTACCCTGCCTCTCGTTTAGCCAAGAGAGTGCTCGAGTTAAATTCCCCCAACTTGTGTTTTTATTTGGTTATTTGGGCGCCCCTCCCAGGACCCCCAACATACAGGGTAACATATTGACTTTCCTGTTGAGTATACATATTTAGGTTTTTAGCTCATTAACTATCATGCTTTTAGTAGTCTTCCACCAAATTTCAGGAGGAAACTACAATGTCTTTTTTTTTTTTTTTTTTGTCCAAAACAAAAATAATCCCAGGTCACCACATTTTGTCCAGAGGAGAGCAGCTGCCCCTACCTGAAATGAATTGGCCTCCTGTATGACCTCAGGAGACATCACTTCCTGCTGCCCCTCATGAAAAATGCCTCCCCATGGGGGGGACAGTTTTGCAATGTTTTGGGGCCTGGGAGATAAGTTCTAGTTTGTTTTCTGGTTGAAAAAAAAAAGGCTTGAGATTGCCCATGGGAGGGTAGAAGAATAGCAATCCAGGTTTGTTGTTATGTGCTTTCAAGTTGATTCTGATTTATGGTGATCTATCATAGCCTTTTTCCGCACTACAGTGTTAGTGCTGCTATTCCACTATCAACCTCCTATGGAATTCTGGGGTTTGTAGTTTAGGGAAGGGCACTTCGAATTCTCAACCAAAGAGCTCTTTGATCTCAGTAAACTACAAACCCCAGAATTCCACAGGGCACTGAAAGTGGAATAGCATTAGTTTAACACTGTAGTGCGGAAATGGCCATAGAGTTTTCTTGACAAGGTCTATTCAAAGGAGGTACTCTTACCTCCTTCAAAAGTTTATAGTATGACTTGCCCAAGTCACCCAGGGGTTTCCATTACTGAGAAGAGATTCAAACTCTGGTTTCCAGAATTCTAGTACAACACTCAAACCATGACACCATGCTGGGCCTTATGACCATTTTTAATGCATAAAATCAATGTAGACACATCATTTACCTTCTTGAGCATAATAAACTAGTATCTCAGACCATGGGTAGAATCTTGCACTTTTTCTAAGGGCTCATGCTGGTGAGGAGAGAAGGCAGATGGAGTCCTGGTTCATCACCCAAACTGCTACATTTAGCAAGAGAAATTTCAAAACAATATTTTTTCAAAATAATGTGTACTGGGGACCTTTGAAAGCCTCAGAAATGGCCATGGGGACCGCATGTAGCCAAATTTCTGGCAGTGGTGTGGCTAGGGAGGGTGAAGAGGGTGGTCCACCCTGGAGTGGTGCTTTTTGGAACCCACCTCCCTAGTCTACCAACATTCCCCCACACCTGCGTTTCCCTTTTGGTACGCACCAGCCAGCCACTTCCGCAAGACGCACATGGCTTCTAAGGGGGGACCAAGTCAGAACACTTGGAGGGGGCACACAGAAGGGGCGGAAGGAAGATCCGTCCACCATTTTCCCACTTACTGTTAGCAGCATAGCTGCTCAGGCGAGCTGAGAGGGCTCCCATTACCATCACGGCCACCATCCCGGGGCTTTTTCTCTGCCTCCTCATTAGTATTAATGAGCTGGCTTCTTTCTCCACCCACTTAGTGCTGTTCCCACTACCAGGTGCCATCATTTCATTTTTAAAGCCACCTCAATTATATTGAGAAGGGCAGAAAAGCTCTAGCTACACCACTGATTTCTGGAGTAAAGCAATGTGAATTTCAGCATCAAAAGCAGCACCACACACAATCTCTCACTAGTTAGAGTTGTTCTGAACCCTTGTGTGACAATTTTTGAAAAAACAGAACACTCACTCCATCCAGACAGCCTTCAGTACTATGATAAGGGACAACACCAGCAGTAAACAGTATGCGCAGTAGTTCAGGACAGTAGGCATTGTGGTCCAGAACCTCTGGATGACACTAGGGCGATTTTTGCACTACACTATTACAGTGCTATTATTCCACTTTCAATATCCTGTGGAATTCTGGGGTTTGTAGTTTACTGAGCCCAAAGAGTTCTCTGGATGAGAATTCTAAATGCCTCCCCGCTAAACTGCAAACCCCAAGATTCTATAGGATGTTACAATGGAATAGTAGCTCTATGGCAGTATAGAGCAGAAATGGCCTAGGTTAGGTCCTAAGAATCCTAAGAATCCTAAGACTTCCTCCTGTGTATGTTCTTTTCCAGAGTAAGAGATGTGGCAGCTCTGCTGTCATTGTGTTCCATCTATTCATGATGTAAAGAAGGCTTGGAACTGGATTTTTTTTTTTTTAAGTGATGGCAGCATGGTTAGAATTGCTTTTTAGAAAGATCCATGATAGTATGTTAAGATAATACATTTTTATTCCATCAGCTTTTAAAATGCTGCTGATTTGGGCATTTGTTGTGTTTTTGTGTGTTGTGTTTCATAACGTATATATTAATATTCGTTTATACTATTTAACTGCTGTTAGTATTTTTAGTGGAAAAAAGTGATACATAAATTTCCCATTTAAATAGGTATAATTGGTTGCCAACCAAAAAAGATGCTATAAATAATTAGATATATATTCTTTAATATTATATCCTAGTAGAAGCTACAACAGCTGTTTCAGTCAGGCACACACACTACTAATCTTTATATATTCCTGCAAATAAGAAAATAAATATTTACAGAAGAAATATATCAAATTCCTGTTATGTATTGTGGGAGCGCCATGCATCTGAAGAACATAGTATAAATGCATGTTTACAAAGACACACCGTAAGCACAACCTAGATGCAAATTCTTTACTGTTTTCTTCAGATCATGCGTTAAGTACAATCTGAAAGGAATTATGAATGAACTAAGGAAAAAGTCATCCTATATTAGTTCATGAATTCAATTGAACATAGTTCTCTGTAGGTCTATGGCACCCCAATGCCATTGCCAAATCTCCATAAATTTATTTTAAGAACCTAAGTGGGATTCAGAAATACACAGGCTCTGTGGTTGCTAAAATCAGATAAACACATTTCTATAAAGCATTGGATAGTCTGTGTAACTACACTTAACATAAGTGAGTCTGAAGCAGGACAGTGTCGAGAGTTCTCTCAAAGGAATCTTTCAGGTACTACTACTAAAATCCAAGGCTTTTAATTGTGTTACTGTGTGTAATATACGTCTGTCAAGCACATTCCTCTGTACTGTCTAGACATACCTGATATGGCTGTATTTTGTACAAATGCATAACAGGAGAAAACAGTTGTTGAAACACAGGACCAGTTCTTAAGCAGGATATATATGAATAATAGGAAATCAGATGAGTGAAGAAATAAGGAAATGAGGGCTTAAAGGTCAAAGATAGTACTTGAGGAAGTATATCAGTCCCTATTCGTGGCACAATTATAACTTGTGCTTTTGAACTTCCCACTCCAAAACATGTGAGACCTGACACTGAAAGATTTATGAAATGTAGAAAAGTGTTATTTTACTTTTGTTGCATGTTAAAAATTCACAGACTGATTGCTTCTAGTATTACAATAGTAATTGTGTAGTTCTATCTTTTTCTCCTTAATTGATTTCGTAATGGAAAAAATATGGAAGAACTGGAGGAGATACATGGGGATGTTGCAATGACGAGATAACACTGTCAGGACACATACACAACCATAACATTCTGTGAATGAAACATGTCAATTTCAAGATGAAACCTTTGTCTGAAAGAATCCCATTTTACCAGAATATTGTAAGGATTACATATGAATCCTAATTCAGAGGTAACAATTTACTTACCCTGCACAACCGTGCTTTGGCATTGCTTGCTTGAATAGTTTAGCAAACCATTGGTAATGTCCAGAGAGTGTGGACTGCTGTTGAGTACTTCTAGATGGAAGTTTCTATGACCTGAGTCGTGTTAGTAGTTCTAGCCAGATTAGACTGTGAATGCAAACTTATGTAAAATCCAGTGATTCAGTTCTAATTGGGACTACCAACCAGTTCATTAATGGTGTCTAATGAATTCATGTGTCGATGTCCCTTTGCTACTATTTCAAATTTGTCCTTTGTATGGACGCTTCAGTAGTTCTTTTCTTGAGAACTGCTGCATAGTGCTGCAAGTATTTTTTCCCCACTAGTCATATGGGTAAATAAAGGTCTTTAGAGGATCTCCTTGAAAATAGAAAGCAGTAATAGGCAAGATGTAACCTCTGAGATAATTTTATATAAACCACAAGTTGCAACACTTATAAAAGCACTTTGTGCAGTTCACATTTCTGAACCACAGTATTATACACCATTTATTACATCAGTGCTAGCTGCTTCTTACCTCCTGAGCCATCTTTTTAGAATACTTGAGACAAAGCTATCTGAAAAATATTGCCTGACCTGTGTGATTAATTAAATCACTAAAACCTTCAGAGAATGTAATAACTTGCGGACTGTCATCTTTATGACAATACTTAAGTCTGGGAACATGTCCCCCAAATTATTTAAGAACCACTAACAATCCTATTTCAGCATCTATTAAAATATATATTTTGTTTCTGACTTTGCCTGATCACTAAATGCTAAATTAAATATTAACCGGACTTCTGATGTGGGAGACTTTTTTTTTTTTTTTTGCATCAAAGAAGAGCTCTGGTGTGTAGCCCCAAAATGTCATGCTAATATTTGGAGGTTGCTAAGGATTAACAAAACAAAATAATTCTTAAAGCTGATGTCCAAGCTGTAACTGACCAATATGAGTTTGATTTTGTGGGATATGAAAATATATTTCACAAAGGAAACTACTTTTCCTTAGAGTGACAGCAAACCCTGGGCAATTCTCAGTACATTTTTTTGAAAAGCCAGTTTAATTTCCTGCGAGTCAGTTAAAATTTTTACATAGTGATGCAGTTTCAGAAGAATCAGGACTCCTGAATGTCGGTAATAAAACTAAAGCTTAAGGTGTATTTTTTTTTTTTTACCAAAAAGACATGTACAAACTCTGTTGTGTATAATCAGAACCAGGCAGTGATATAAATAGCTCCAGATTCCTCAAAGAAAAATTTGAAGTTGATATAACAATACACATTCTCCCATAACATTGTATAACTCTTACCACACTGTTCTTCAAACAGGCAAGTTACTGACTCTATAAAGATTTTTTCCCCTCCGCTGCTTATATTTATCCTGTAGGAAAAAGGGATACTGAAATCAAATACGCCTCTAATTATAAAACTAGCAGCTAAATCCAAACCTTGAATCAGGAAATTTTGTCAGTTGTTCTTTGCTTTCCCCAGTCACTTTCCAGTATACAAACACCTCCTGTTATATAGCTTGGTAGTCGGAGCATCATTCATGATTTCAGTCTAGTTTCATTTGAATCTATCACCGTTCCTACGCTTCATTTTAAATTAAATTAGTTTACCTTCTAGATAAAGACAATCAAGATAAATTATTTATGCTGGGATTCAAAACTGGAATATGTATGTATAGAAAAGGACCATGAGCACAACTGGAGCTTTGAATGCAGTATGTTCTTTATGACAGTGCCATTCAAAGTAGTGGTTCCTAAACTGGTGTAGCTCACTGAGCTGGACCCAGAAAGTTTCCAGGACACAAAAGAAAAAAATTGCAGCCAATGGGCACACTGAGTAAAAATATTTACTGGTCCCCCAAATATCTGGGTAGGACTATTTTAGGGCAGTTTCCAAATAGGCCCATCAGTTAGAAAACTGAGCATTGTCTTGTAACAGTAAGTGATCTGCAAAGAAGTGAAGTATGTGTATGAAAGAGGATTCTGCATACACTGGTAGCTTTGCCCTCTGTTTCTTTGCTGCATTTCCTGGAATGAAAAGCTACATTTAAAACTAAACAGTGCCTTGTCTCTTCAAAAGTGGATTCAGCTCAGAGGAGAACTTCCCCTGCATACACAGTTTTATCATATAGTAATGTCCCTTCCCAGCTCTTGTTTTCTCCAATCCTTTGCTCAGGCAACAGATTTCTGTATAATATTTTTAACATTGTTGTCCTAAAAGTATACAGTACTGTTTATTCATAGACAACAAGTTCTAGAAGCAAATAAGAACCCACTATTATTTAAAGAGAGTCAACATGGTGTAGCGATATAGCTCAAATCCCTGCTCAGCCGTGGAAATCCACTGTGACCTGGGGCAAGTCACACTCTTTCAGCCTCAGAGAAAGGAAAGGGCAAACTCAATCTGAACAAATTCTGCCAGGAAAACCCTGTGATAGCTTCACCTTAGGGTTATAGGTCAGAAATGACTTGAAGGCATACAACAACAATAATTGTATAACGAATTCATATCCAGGTTTTAGATGTATTATTTTGTAAAGGAGCAAGTCTGTACATATCGCTAATGATGCTGCACCTTATACTTCAATAAAGATGTAATGAAGTAATGCTTTGACTTCTATGCTGCAGATCAGGAAAGAAATACAAAAGGAATGGCAGGAAACAGGCTAACCCTTCTGTAAATCAAAACATGAAATACTATACAGTCTGCTCCAAAGCTGCTAAACACTGAACAGATTATGTCATAACCTGTGTGACTATTATATGTTTTACATATTGGTTAATGCAGGCTTTAGATGTGTTTGTTCTCCAAACAAAAAAATTAACCCCATTTAAAGTTCCCTAAATCCTTTTTTCATGCTTAAGCTCACAGTTCACTTAGCATGGAGTAGAATGAATTGCATTCTGCCGTTCTAAGTGGAAATTGGGGGATTGCGTAGAAGTCTGCATGCTTTATACTCAGCAAACAGCTCAACAGATTGATCTGGAACGTGACAGTATGGGAACATTAGAAATGAAGGTGCTCAGTGGTGACTTTAAGGGAGAAAAGGGAAGAAATGGTTTATTTAGTCTTAAATTTGATGTGTGACTTCCAACAGTTTTGTGCGTCAGTTTTCTCCCCATAGACCTTGACAGGTTTGGTAAGCCCTCCCACTCCCGTGTGTGCAGAGTCTTTGGGAAATGGTTCCTTGTGTTAAGTCAGAGGTAAAGCCTGGTATTTGCTGTGCCCAACTACTAGTATATGAATGTTTCTACTTTTTTAAAATAAAAAATGCAAGTTTTTGCCCATTTATCCTAGTGGAGCTTACAAAGTCCTTCCAAAATATTGCCCAGTAGTGATCTCCAGAGTGGCCTGGATAGAAAGTTTGGGCAAAATAGGTTGTCAGTGTTGCTGCTTAGCAAGAAGATGGGAGAAAATGCAGGGTAAAAGTCTGTGGGGGAACTGAAGCTGCGGCATTAAGTCTGTTCTTGGGAAAGGTCCCAAATGCACTTTTTTTTTTCCCCAGGAAGCTTGTGCATGAAGCAGTGGGGGACAACTCCCTATACTCAGTCTAAAAGCTGCAGCTAAATGGGGTTTGTCCACACACACATGAACACACAGAAGATCATTGGGTAACAAATTTATCCCATTTCATAATAGAAGATGATTTATGGTCTTTATTCTGGAAAGCTTCCTGTTAAAATCAGTTTCAGCTAAAATACATGAATAGTGTTTTTTAATGATTTGTCAGTGGCATAGTACTCCACTAAAGCACAGTTCTATAACTAAGAAAATATCTGACAAATGTTGGAGAAGAAAGCATCGTTCATATGTAGTGCTGTCCAAAAGTCTGAGAATTTTGTTAGGAGATTTTCAATGAAATGGAAACAGTAACTAATTAAAAGAATGGGCTAACTATTATTGTTGATAGTAGAAAAAAAATCTGATTAGTTAAGAAATAACCCTACTACAGATCTGCAGGGGTTCAGCTCCAGGACCCCTCACAGATGTCAAAAATGCAGATGTTTTGCCCCACATTGTTAAATGGTGGCGACATGTGTGCAGGTACTTTAGCACATCCATATTTATGTTACTGCAGTTTTATGTCAAGGACGTCATGATCCACATTTGGAAATTGCCAGATTTGGAGCCCACAGATCCAAAGTATCCACAGTTATTATTTTTTCCCCTAGCAGCTCTTATGGTAATTGTTCAAAAACAGAAAGACCTATGCAATTTCTCTTTGCACTGTTGGTATGAGAAGTTGTGGTTTCTTGCTGTCATGAAAAAACTAATACAACAGGTTTGTAACTCAAGAAATAAACTTCATGATGAATCCTCTGTTATGGATTGGTTTCTATTTATTTATTTTATTAAAAGAAACAGAGGTAACCTGCATCCACCTGTTTCTCATATCAGTTTTTGGAATGACGTCTTAACTTGAAGGCTAGCGAAAGAAAGGTAGGTGTATGCATTTATTGCATGTTTTGTTAAGGAATGCTGACAGACTGTAATTTTGTTTTGTTCTGTTGAATTTTTTAAAGTTATATTTATTCCCATAGAAGTTTTAAAAACTCAGCTACAACCATTTTTAATCTCTTAGAAGGAAAATAGAGAAACCATGAATGGTAGATTAAACACAAAATGCAACTCTTCATATTCAGTTGTGCCATGCAGACAAATTTTGATTGGTGAACCTAAGTGCACTGTTGTAATTAGCTGTCATAACTTCACTCTTAAGAACTGATCTATTTCTAAGGGGAAGTTAGGTATCAAGATGAAATTATAGAAGTAATTAGCTGAAAGTGCCAAACTCTACCTCATTTAGAACAGGCCTGCACAATATATGGCCTATAGGCCACTTGTGGCCTGCCAAAGGATTTGCTTCTGCTTTACCTCTTAAACATTAAAGAGCTTGGTACCAAAGTATTTGAAGGAATAGCTCCTGCCATTCCAGATGCTGCCCAAATTCGAAGGTCATAGGTCCATGCCATTGTCCAAATACTATCTGAAGAGAAATATTTTACAAACAAGAGGTTTTTAGCATCTACAAACAAGCCATTGGTGGTTTGGTAGAGATCTTTTTAGGCATTTTTAAATTCTGCAAGTATTCAGAAATCCCTGACTGATGGAGCAATCGTATACAGGCCTACCAACAAGTAAAGCTTTAGGTTGCTATCCTCAGCGGTGTAGCATGGAGTGTGTGGAGGGGGGGCAGGGGGGCAGAGGGGCAGGGGGAGCAATGTCGCATGGGGCCAGGGCTACGTCGCATGGGGGAGGGCAGGCAAGGAGTGGCGGTGCCTCAAAAAAACTGCCACTGCAGGCGCACCCTTCCCATCGCCCCCCCATCCCTACACAACTGGCTATCCTACACAATGGGAGTGACCTTTAATTGAGTGGAACTTCCTTTTGATTATACATTTGAATTGATAACTGTACTGAAGTAGATTTCAAGGTCCTCCGTCACCTTAATTTTATTTTAAAATGTTGTCATATAGCCCAATGTTGAATTTTATCAATTTAACACTAAGAGTGTCATTGGATGTGATATATGAATAGGATTAAACATGTATGTTGAAAAACTTTACTATAAATAAACCTGAAGAGCATATAAATGGTTTTGTTTTGTCAAATTGAGCTACATTCCGACAGAAAATGATATAAAGTGACAAATAGAGTGGCCTAAAATGGAAATATGTTTTGCTTTTAAGAGGATTTTCCCCATGTATGATAATAACAGACTATATTTCATAGTCCTGCTGCATAATAGAGATTAGGAAAACTTTAATGGTTTTGCTCCACGTTTGGTCAAGCTCAGACAGAACTGAGAATCAAACAGAGCAACTATTAAAAAAATACTCTTTGTCTTCACAAAGACAAGGTGAATATGAGAGGAGAAAGTTCAGCATTTCATCTGTTGTTTGGTTTGATGTATGCACAGTGCTCAGACTATTACAACAATCCTATTCATTCTTTCTGGTTGGCTTGAATACTTGACCTTATATGAGGTTTCTCCCCACCACACACTAAACTAGCCATTGTAATTTTAGTGATATCGCCTTAATAGCTTAAAAGTATGGCAACAGAATAAAGAACCTGCAATTAAAAGCCACAGAGGATATTTAACCTTTGCCCCTCTAAGAGGGAAGAGAACAGAGTTGTTAACAGGCACACAAGGGGAGGTTAACTAGAACACTGAGATGGAGGCTGAATTTTCCTATTCCTGTTGTCTCTCAATTTAGTCTTATGATTTCTTCTACCATGAAATGTTGTAACTGAACCAAATCCAATTCTGTCAGGCCATATACTTCTAGCTAGGAGACGCATCCAACAGTATGGCTTTCCCTAAACATTTTATATCTCCTCCTGTAGCTTGCCTGCTACATATTTTGAAAGGTGAATGCTTCATCTGGAACTATTTACTTTGGCAGCGGCTATAATTTCTGACCTATAGACTCGCTGAAGTGGTAAATTTGTTTGGATTCTATCACTTCAGAGACTGCAGGTGGTAATTCCATGAGAACTCTGCTCCCTGACATCTATTTTTCTGTGAGGAACTGGTTAGTATACATGAAGAAGCATCAGTGAGAATGTCCTTATTTGAAGTATGCACCAAGAGGCATAAACCTACCACCTTAGTTAAGTCTTGCTCATAGATCACTGATTGAACAGAGCATTCACTGTCTGTGGGCAGTGTCACCACATCCACTCTAGACAGGTGGTTGTATAAATCCCTCCATCATCATCATCATCATCATCATCATCATCATCATCATCTCCTGTGGACTAGTCAATGTGCTAAAGAAAGAGCATGTCTACTTTCCCTGCCATGATATAACCCACAGCTAGGAAATGTTTGGACCACAGCTAGGAAATGTTTCATCTAAGCTAGTGGTAAGGGAAGATAAAAGTTGCAGTGCAAGAACAAAGCAAAATATTAAGCAAAAAGAACATACTTTCAACATCCTGTGGAATTCTGGGGTTTGCAGTTTAGGGAGGGGCATTTAGAATTCTCAGCCAGGGAGCTCTTTGGCCTCAGTAAACTACAAACCTCAAAATTCCATAGGATGTTGAAAGTGGAATAATAGCACTATAACAGTGTAGGGCAGAAAAGCCCTGAGTCTTGTTATATGGAATGTACTTCAGTGATTGCAGCCATGGTGCAAAACATGGGACCTTTCCGCACCTGACCTTTTTACGGCGCTGGGGTGCAGGGATCGTGTGAGCAGCCTCCGGTGAGAGGCTCTCACATCCCTGCTGCTTCAGCTCTGCACGAGCTGCCTGCTTGTGCGAGAGCCCCACCTCTTCCTTCCGCAGTGCAGCCTGGGACTTTCCCGGGCTGCGCTGGGGCCGGAAGCATGACTGGCGCGGCTCTGGAGGCTCTGCACGCCAGATAAGTGCACATGGGGCCTGGGAGCAATGCGCAATTGTGCACCATTTTCGGCTTCTAGCTGAAAATGAAAAGGCGTGCGATCGGCACCTGCTGGCTCCCCGGAGCATCGCGTGATTGTGAGTGTGTCGTGCAGATCGCTCCTCGCATGACACGCCAGATGCCCTTTTGCATGGTAAATGTCGTGCAAAAAGGACACGGACAAGATGTTCAGAAGAGTGCACTTTTGCTCATCATGGCATATAACATTTGGCAGAGGAGTATTGATGTTGTATGAAAAATTCCTGGGTGATATGCCAATTCATGAAACAATGGCACTAGGAGAAATGTATGGAAAAAAAGTAGAGCTTGACAGGTAGATAAATTTGACAGACCTAAGCTACAGTCCTAAGTACATTTGGTAGCCAATGAACTCTTTCTTCATGACAGTTTTTTGTGCACAAATGTACTTATGATACACTAAGGACATTTTTAAAAGTAGGTCCTATGCAACCAATGTTAAACATAGGATCCAGCTGCTATAGCATTTTTAGCAATTGAGTTTCACGGTACTTTGGTGCTTCCTCTTTGTATCTGATAGTGTGGATTTATTACTCTTCTTTTCAGTCAACTTCTGTTTAGAATTGAGATGTCTTCTGATAAGGATAGTTCTGCAATAAGTTATCAGCAGTGGGAGTTGTGGATCTGGAGCAGAATCCAGTGAAATCTTTGTTTTTATACAGTGGGGAAAAAATAATTAAAAGATCAAAAGGAAATTATTACCTATGAATTAACTGGAAACCTGAGTGCTAAACATTGCTCATTGTTATGGACACAGAGCTCTGTTTACTAGGTAAGAAATATCTTTAACTATTAAAATAACCAACTGGAACATTATTTCATTTTTTTCATGGTGCGTATTTTGTGTTGTGTGTAATTAAAAACCTGATGAGAAACAGTGGTTTATGGTCTGTCAAGAGATTCAAGGTTGGCTGATTTTAGATGTCAGGTGGTGATGAAGAGCAATGAAGGAACTAGAGGACAAGAGCCTGGGAAGCTGCCTGGGTAGGCATATAGTAAAACCAAATATAAATTATGAACCTCTTCCTGGAATCTAATGAACCACCAGGACTTAATTTTCACTGTTATACAAACATCTATAGATCTCATTCATTTTTGTGTCTGAAGTCTGACGTAAAGTCTCATCCATATACCATACACCATTTTAAGTCACTTGGACTGAAGCCAGTAATAATCTCATTAGTGCAACTAAAGAGAAATTCAGTGGGAGTATGTTGCAAGGTTAATGATAGAAACTGTGCAATGCATGACAGAACAGTATCAAACTGTGACGGTAAGTAATTGAACAATTATTTACAAGTCTGTGCTCAATTTACATTCTCAGCCTTGCCTTCGTTAGGTAAAACTAGAAGAGACTTGTTTATGCTTTCTTATTCACTGTGATAAGGATTTCAGATGGTGTGTAAAAAGTAAAACAAACCTGATAAAAGGAATTATCTAAATTCTTTGTAATGTTTGGATCAAGTTTATGTAAAAGAGTGGCATGCCAATATATTTTTTTTGTCAGCATTTGATCCATATTTTATGATGGAACACTGTAATCCTCCATTACTGATGAGACTTTCTTAAAATGAGAAGGCTGCAGGATTCGAATAGCTGAAATGCAGTACATACTTGGAAGAATTCTCCATTGTGATCTAGTTGTATGTGTTCTTTTTTTTCAGTGAAGATTTAAAAACTTCAAATGTCACATGCTATTAATCATAGGGACTTGAGTCTCTCCAATAACCAGAAGGAGTCGATAGGATTGGCAGAAAGCCATTATAAATTGCAATGCGATTAGTGAGGCCTTTGCTTTTTGGTAGACATATGTAATAGAAATTCTCACATAAGGCTCCACTCAGCGGAACCACAGAACAATAAAAAGGCTACAGGGCTTGTGGCCTCTGCACTCTGATTCAGTAATGCAAAGATAAAGTGGAATTCACCAGGACCTGTCAGCTTTGAAACATCTCAGTTCAACTTTATTTCACCAAAGATCAAGTGGAGAAAGCTAATCTAGTTTTCTAGAAACTTAAATCTCATTTTCCCAGGCAGCTTTACCTCTTGATTTGTTTAAATGTACTTTAAATAAAATATCTTATTCCAAAATATTTGTGTGTGTGTTTTAGTGTATAACAAATGTAATAGAAATGAATACATCAGTGCCATGGTTACCGTGTTCCTAAAGAAACAAACTGCTTGGCAAATGAAAAGACTGCACAGCAATTGCTGATGGCCTTGATGATGCATTTTCTTACCAAAGTTTAGAATTTATATAATGCATATTATAATATGTAATAAAATATAATTAATATAATATAATAGTAACGCATGCACTTTTAACTTTTTTGGCCAATTTCAGAATCTTTCTGATTTATCTATATTTATATATTTACTCTATTTATATTTACATATAAATTTGTTTTACAGGCACACATATATAAATTTGTGTATAAATTCTAAAACATTTTTTATAAAACCAAGGCTGTCTAAAATAATAGTCATAATTTACTTTAGCCAGTGAAAATTTGTAGAAGTGTATATACAACTGGCAATTCTACAACTTCATTTATGTTTCACTTTCATTTGGATGACATCATTAAGTTACTCATCGTGTATTTAGCTACTCATCCACATAAGAGCAGAATAAGTAGAGATAAAAATAAAACAGATTTACTGTATCTAAATTTGTTAGGTAACTGGGTCAGTGGGTTATTATATAGATTTTATTTTCTACTGCAAATAATCTGTTGAACTATGCTAATAGCATGCCAGTAACTTATATCTGTTAGGCTTGATCCAAAAATTTGTTGTGCAGATATATAAGTGCCAAGGATGACACATTGTTTATTCTTCCAATAAACTGTGTCCCAAACATGAGGCATACTGACATCACAATTATCTTAATTATAATTTGCATGCAACTACATCAAAGAAAATCTCAGAATCATAAATATATAAAGTAATTTGATTCTATAAAGTGCCTACATGAAGACTTTTGGAAACAGAAATTTTAAAGACCTTTCAAAATCAATCTTGACCTGTTAAAAATTGCAGTTGAAATCTTAAGAGAACATAATCAGTGGTAAATTCTTCCCCAGATCTTCCCATAGTCTCTTTCTGCAGTGTAAGCCATTTCAAAATGTGGTCAGATAGTAACTTGGAACTTAGCCCTGAAGCAGTCTCTTGATTCTGATGTCTAAAATGGTGCTATGTAAAGAAAATCTCTGAAGCAGCCAAGGTGAATCTCCAAACAGTAGCAAAGCTCCCACACATGGTGGGATTTTGGGTAGGCCTGGCAAAGATTGCATGCTTGGTAGGTCTGGCAGGAATCAGTGGCAGTATTGCTTAAATATTTTGCTGCCTGAGATAAAGGACAAGATGCTCTCCACCCCAGTGCCACACAGACTAGTGGAATAGATCCTCCATTGCAGCTTGAATATGCTGAAGGCACCATATCTTGTCTAATCTTAAAAGTCAAACAGGGCCAGTCCAGGTTAGTATTTAGACAGGGGGAACACCAAAAATACCGTGTGCTGTAGGCTATGGCCCTCCTAACCATATATGAGAAGGATGGGGACATGAGAAGGATGGAACTGCGACAAAGGTTCTGCATGACATCATTGCAGTCCTATCCTTCTCCCTTTGTCAGGTGGCATGAACACAGATTAAATCATTGATAGGTTTTCTCCATCAATGACGCACAATCTCACTGTCATCCTGCAATTACCTGTCCTGCAGAAGCCCAGGAAGTGCAATGGATGTGCTTCCAGCCTGAGTGCAGCCTGGGAAAGTACCTGGCTGCACTGTGGAAGGAAGAGACATGGCCATTGTGCTTCCTTCACCATGGAGCCAGCCAGTGTGGAGGGGAGCACTCCTGTCATGCTCCCTTCCCAGCAGAACCAATGCTGGGATGCCCACCAGATGTTTGTGTGAAAAGGCAAGGTGTGGAAAGGGCCTATATTTCAGAGCAAGGCAATGGCAGACCACCTCTAATTATTCCTTGCCTAAGAAAAACCTATGAAATTCAATGGGTCACCATAAGTCAACAGGTGAATGGAAGGCACATACACAGGCCCTTTCCGCATGTTGAGGGGGAAATGGGGGGGAAAAGTGCTAAAACGGAGCTTACCAGCAGCCGGGTAAGTCTGTCACCATGCAGAGCAGCGCGAGCTCATTCTGCAGATTGAGGTGTGGAACTACGAAAAGTAGTCCACCCCAATCCACTCCACGGTGCAGACGACCTTCGTCGGAGGTCGCTCTGCACCGTTTTAATACCCCGGTGTGGAAAGGGCCACAGAGAGTTTAGAAAGTACAGGACAGGCCTTGTGTGGGAAAAACACCACCACCACCTTGCTGCCACTTCCTCCTTCTTCTGTTCTGAGGCATCTGGCCCTACGTAGGGCCAGCCCTATTATTTTTGCAACAAGTGACAGAATATGTGCTTTGCATATATACAATCCCAAGTTCAGTCTCTAGCATCTCTAGGCTTTTGTAGAGGGGGCTGGGAAATACATCTCCCAGACCTTAGAGAATAGCTGTCAGTATAGGACTGGATGAGTCATAGCTCTAACTGAGTAAGAAACAGATACTAGGATACTACCATCTTTTTTTCCTAACATATCAAAGCATCACACAACTGAGCCTCCCATCCTAAAGACAGAATAGAGTGAAGCCCTTTCTACAGCTTACCTTCTTGAGGCAGTGTTCATTGGAAATCCCAGAAGTGGCTGTGCTGGGAAGAGAGCACAATGGCAGCACTCCCCTCCACATGGGACTGGCTCCCTGTGGAAGGAAGGGCAATGGACACGCCATTTCCTTCCACAGTGCAGCTGGGTACTTTTCCAGGCTGTGGTGGGGCAGGTATCACCACCATCACGCTGCCTGCCCTTCTATAGGGCATGTAAGTGTGGGATAGTGACGCGATTGTCATTGATGGGGAAAACCTGTCAACGATTTTACCCACGATCATGCTGCCTGGAGACTGGAGAAGGACTGAACTGCAATGACATCATGCAGAAGCATTGTCATGGTCCCGTCCTTCTCCTGTCCCCATGACAGGATGGGAGGGTGCTGCAGAAAGAGGCTGAGACTTGAGAATGAACAGGTATATTCATATATATTATAGTAAATGGGATTAGGCAAAGATGAATCAAGAAAATATGTCTTGCTCACCTATTACTTATGTTACTTTGGCCCAGGCCTACCCGGTGATAGCACTAGATATTGCTTTTGATATCAAACCATTCGGCCTTCCTGTGCCACCCCACTCCACGTGTTTGCGAGGCCACCGGACAAGCACGTAAACAGGCGCGGCTGGTAATTGTTGGACATTCCATTCTCCACCTAGGCAAGCAGAACAGAGCCAATCTGTTGCTTCAGGGACCTCTCCTGCAAACACCCTTTTGCTTAAGCACGACCCTAACAAAGGCGCCCGGCTCTGAGCCGATAGTCTTACAAAGCCGGACTAAATACTGTGCATTTGCATACTGGCTACACTATTGTTGATTCAGCGCTAAGCCAATCATGTTAAACTTTTTTTTTCTTTTTTCTTTTATTTATATAACTGAATCACAAATACAAAACAAGAAAAAAAAATTAAACACCATGTGATATACATAATAGTGAAATAAAAAAATTTTTTTTTCTTTTTCTTTTTTTCTCTTCTCTTAAGCAATACTAACTTTCATTGTTATTTTGCACCTTTACCCTTAAATTTATAAATCTGTTCAACTGTTATAATTTCACATTTAATTCAATATTTTTCACATCCCCTTTAATCTATTTCTATTGTTAATTCTTTTAACTTTTTTTTTTAAAAAACATTGACATCACTTATCCATTTAAATCTATAAATCACAAGTTTAACACACACACCTACTAAGAATTACAAAATATACAACATAAAAGAAAAACAAAACTAAAACTAAAAAATACTCACCCCCCAGAGCCAACTTTTTATTTAATCCACTTTCCAAAATTGCCATTCTTCTTTTGACAGGGTAGTATTACTATCTCTTTTCAGAACTTTATCCAAAAATATTTTCCAAATTTCTTCAAAATCATTCCCTTTAACCAAACCTTTCATAAACCTAATTCTACATGTTAGTTTATCATTAATTACAATTTTCCACACTTCGTTATACCATTCCTCTATTTGAAATTTTTCATTTGCTTTCCATTTTTTTGCTATTATTAATCTCGCTGCAGTTAACAAATTTGTTATTAATTCTTTCTTTACTTGAGTACACTCAACCTTATCATATATAGACAACAATGCAATATTTGGATATACTGGTATATCTGCTCCTATAATCTCTTTTATCTCTTTAAAAACCTTTTGCCAAAACTCCATTATCTTATTGCAATTCCACCACATATGCATATATGTACCAATTTCTTGACATCCTCTCCAACATAATCTTGAATATTTCTCATCTATTTGATTTAATTTCACTGGAGTCAAGTACCATAATTCTCTTTTATTCTTATTGATAATTTTTTTAAATGACGTTGTTTCCAAATTTTTCTCCATTCTTGTATATCTATATTTTGTACTATCTCTTCCTCCCACATTTTTCTAAGAAAATCCTCTTCTTGTTCTTTTGCTAATATTTTATATATTTCACTTGTAGTACCTTTTAGTATTTCATTTTCTTGCATATTTTCTCTTTGAATAATAATTTGTTCAAATTTAGTATATTCTTTAAAATCCTTAACATATCTTTTCATACTCTTTGTCCATTGCTCTAATTGTATATAATTTAACCAGGATATTTTAGTTTCCTGCAATCTCTCTTTCATTCTATCTTTATTTATCATTATTTTCATCCATTCTTTTAATCTATAAATTTTTTGTTTTTTTATTTCTTTCTCTATTATTTCTCTTAAATTTATTGGAAATTTTTCCATCATCACTATCGGAGTTAATATTGATATATTCGGTAATAATTTTCTTTTATTTTTTTCCCATATTTCTATTATATTTTTTATAAAAGGATTTTCTATCTTCTCCATTTCTTTCTTTGAAAAATTCCTAAAAAATATATTTTCTAATTTTGTCTCAATATTCATATCTTCTATCTCTAACCAATCTAAATCACCCTTTCCTGAAACCCCCTCTATGATATATCTCAATTGATTTGCATAATAATACCATTTTAAATTTGGAAGTCCCAGGCCACCTTCTTTTTGACTTTTATACCAATATTTCTTATTAATCCTCGATTTTTTATTTCCATTACAAAAATTATTTAATATCTTTTGCCACTCCTTTAATTCTTCCTCTGATATTTTTATTGGTAACATTCTAAACAAAAAGTTAATTTTAGGTAAAATTTTCATTTTTACCACTGCTATTCTACCAAACCACGATAGCTTTATATTTTTGTAGTCCTCTAATTTCCTTTTTGTTTCTAATCTTAATTTCTTGAAATTTTTTTCCTGTAATTCTTGTAAATTTTTTGTAATCTCTATTCCTAAATATTTAATTGATTCTTTTATTTTAAGTAATCCTCTTTTACTAATAAATTTTTGTACTTCTTCTTTAGTATAATTAAATAACATTATTTCTGATTTGGCCCAATTTATTTCTAATCCCGTCTTCTCCCCAAACTCTATTAAATGTTTATCTATCCTATCTATCTTTTCAATTGGATCCTTAATTGTCAACAATGTGTCATCTGCAAATAAGCTTATTTTATTTTTTTCCTTAACTCCAATTCCTTCCAAATTCTCATCATTTCTTATCACATTCGCTAACATTTCTATAACTATTGCAAATAAAACTGGAGATAATGGACATCCTTGTCTCGTTCCTCTTGTTATTTGAATCTGTTCTGTAAATCCATCATTTACCATCACTACAGATGTATTATGTGAATACAATTGATTTATTAACCCTTTAAATCTCTCTCCTAATCCTATTTTATTTAAAATTGTTTTTAATGCCGGCCATTCCACACAATCAAAGGCTTTAAATATATCTAGGGCTAAAATTCCAGCTTTTTGTTTATCTCTGTCCATTATATTTATTTTATTTATCGTTTTCCCTATTAAATTTGCCATCTGTCTTCCTTGAATAAAACCACATTGATCTTTATGTATATACTTATAAATAAATTTATTTAACCTCTTCGCCATTATTGCTGTCAAGATTTTTGCATCTTGATTTATTAAAGATATTGGTCTATAAGAACCTGGATCCATAGGATCCTTATTTGGTTTTAAAATTAATATTATTAGTGACTGCTTCCATGATAATGGAATTTTTTCACCCCTCAATATACTATTATATAACACTTTTAGTTTAGGAATTAAACCTTTTTTAAATGTTTTATAATATTCTGGACCTAGTCCATCCAATCCTGGTGATTTTCCTCCTTTTAAATTATTTATTACTTCTTCTATTTCCTCTTCTAATATCATTTCTTCCATCAATTCTTTATCTTGTTCTGTTAGTCTTACTTTCCAATTTTTATTAATATACTCCTCTATGTTCTCTAAAGATTTATCTTCTGCTGAATACAATTCTCGAAAAAATTCCTCAAATATTTTTAATTTCTCTTTCATCAACCTTTTTTCTTTACCAAATTTATCTTTAACTACGCCAATCATATTTCTAGTTTTTTTTGATTGTACTGATTTAGCCAGCATTTTAGAATTTTTATTACTATATTCAAAATATTCCCTTTCCAAGTATATTAGATTTTTCTGAACTTCGTCCATTTCTATCTTTTCTAATTCATCTCTTTTTGCTTGTAATATTATTAATTTCTGTTTAGTTCTATCTATTATATAATCATTCTCTAGTTCCTTTATTTCTTTTTCTAATTTTAATTTTTTTTCTCCTAATTGTCTCTTTAATTTGCTTGATTCTTTAATGCATAATCCTCTTACCACTGCCTTCATTGTATCCCACAATACATCTTGTGTTACTTCCTTATTGTTTATATCCCAAATTTCTTGCCACTCCTTCTCTATTTTATTTACTATCTCCTTATAATTAAATAACTTAGTATCCAGTCTCCACCTTTTTGCTTCTCTATAATTCCTTTTCATAGTTATATCCAAGTTCATCAGAGCATGATCTGTCACTTTTATTGTTTCAATTTCTGTATTTATTAATCTAGGTATCATATTCTTTGAAACAAAAATATAATCTATTCTTGAGTAATTTTTATGAACTGATGAATAATACTATATTTCTTTTCTTCACCCTTTATTAGCCTCCAAACATCTATCAGTTCATTTCTACTCACTAATTTATTCAAAATTGTTATATTATTATATCTATCTCTAATTGATGGATCTGATTTATCTTTCCATCTATCCATCACCATATTAAAATCACCTGCGATTATTGTATAATCTCCTTTCATTTTTTTGATCTTATTAAATATTTCTTCATAAAACTCTTTTTGCTTTTCATTAGGTGCGTAAATATTCATTATGCCATATGTTTCTCCATCTATTTCACCTTGTATAATTACATATCTACCTTTTTCATCTAACTCCACACTTGTTACAATGAAATTGCATCTTTTGGAAATTATTATTGCAACTCCTCTTGATTTGGATGTACCAAATGCTTCCTCATAAATAGCTACCCAATTCAATCTAAGCTCATTTTTTTTATCTCTTTTCCCATGTGTTTCTTGTAAAAAAATTATATCGGCCTTATCTTTTTTTAATATCGATTCTATCCTTTTTCTCTTTATTATTGACCCCAAACCTTTCACATTCAATGTTGATATTCTCAATCTATTCTCCATTTTTCATATTTTGAATTTTCTAATCCCACTCCCCATTGGCTCTTTAATGTGATGGTGCTCCCCTTCCCCTTCCCTTCCCCCCTCCCACTCCCCTCCCCCTTCCCGCCCTCCCCTCCCCACACAAACATTTGTCCCCCCTCTTCCTCCAAAGCGCTTCTGCCTTGGAAACGACCAGCCATGGTCCTGGGGGTGTGTGTGAAGGTATGCCAACTCCCGGCATAGAGACCAATACCCTCTCCCGATTTATTTTCTTTCCCATATTTTTTTTCCCTCTCTTCCCCCTCCCTTCCCTCTCTCTACCCTCTTGCTTTATATATATATAAATCTATCTCTATGCATTTATAATCTATAAGAATATATTTTACTCAGTAGTCATCTACCCTTCTCCTACTCTATGAAGTTCTCTTTCTTCTTCTTCTGTTATATCATATTGTTTCTTCCAGTCCTCCTCAGCCTCTGTCCTTTCGTTTATCTCCCGAAGTCTTCTTCTTTGCTCCTGCTGTTACTCCTCCCGTTGCTCCTTCTTCAATTACTCCTCCCACTACTCCTTCCTCAGTTGCTCCTCCCGCTGCTCCTTCTTCTTCCTTTTCCTCTTGCTGGATCAGTTTCAGTTCTCTCAGGAGTTGCAATCCTTGTTCAAGAGAATTTATTCTGTGGTATTTGCCAGCATATTGGAATTTCAGAAAGATGGGATATCCCCAACTGTATCTTATCCCAACTCTCTGTAGAACTATGATGCAGGGTTTCATTTCCCTTCTCCAATTTATTGTTTCGCGGCATAAGTCATTATAAATTTCCACTGTGTTATCTCGATACTTCAATATTCCTGGATTCTTTCTAACAGCTCTCATCAAATCATCTTTCTTGTTGAAATTCGCAATTCTCATTATAATATCTCTGGGAATTATTCCTCTTTTTGCAGCTGACACACGATGAATTCTCTCTATGTCATGATCTTCCCATAAAATCTCAGGAACAATGCTTTTTAGCCATTTTAAAACTTCCTCTTTCAAGGATTTTTGACTTTGTTGTGGCTGCTCTGCGAATCCACGAATCCTCACGTTGTTTCTTCTGTTCTGGTCTTGGAGCTGGATAATTTGTCTCTCTAACAAAGAAATCTTGCCATCACGTTCTGCTAGTTTGGTCTGCTGATTCCCTTGGGTTTTTTTTATATCATCCACCTTAAGGTCCAATGCTTTTAACTCCTGTGAGATTTTTTCCTGCAATTGCCCCATTTCTGCCCTTATATTAGATGTTACTGTAGTAACAAGAGCTTGATTAGACTCTGTAATAAGCTTATGTATAAAAGTTTTTATCTCTTCATTAGCTCCGTTCGCAGCTTTCTTCGCCGCCATTTTAATGACTTTTTCGTCTCCGTTAGAATTTAAGTTTATATTTTCAAAATCTCTAACTAGACGATTATATGTTTTATCTGTTGCTGTAGGTCGCTTCCAAACAGGGTGTTTATAGACCTTTTTTTTAGGCGGCATATATCTCAAGGACCACAAAGGGGGGAAAAAAAACTGTTTTGCTTTCGGTCCGTTTCAACAGTTATTTGCAGTTTAAACAGAGTCTTTTATTTTCCCTCCAGTTGGAGAAGAATCGAAACCAATCCACTATCTTATCTTACATTCTTTCCCACATTATTCAATTAATTACTCACATTCTTTCTTTGTTTTGAAAAAGACTTCTGGAATTATTTTATAATCATCTGTTCCGGGAGTCGAATATTTAGCCTCTCTCTGCCATCGTAGTTGGCTCCTCCCCCCCAATCATGTTAAACTTGACCTTTTCCAAAGCTTTGTCCTGCTCCAAAGTCGCATTGTTCTCACTGAGTAAGGCACGGCCTGCAGTCACAATTCACCCTATATAAACCCCCGGATTCCGAGACCACCTCAGATTGCTCCTGAGTTCCATCCAGCCTTGCTGCCACTGTGTCTGGCAAGCCGTCCCTTCAGTCCTATGTACTGAGACTCCATATCCACGAACTCTATCTTCAAGCTTCCTCAGGACCGTGAGAAAGATGTCATATCACCCATTTCCCCTGAAAATCCTTATTTCCAGTTCTTCCGTTAGCTGTGTGATTGTGGTGTCTTTACTGTTGGTTTGTCTTTCAATAAAACATCGTTTTTGCTATTTTACAACTGTCTGAGTGCTTGACTGACCTGATCCCGTAGACGCTGGGTTGCAAGATTCCTGCTAAGTTACCCTGCCTCTTGCTAGCTTTAGTGAGTGCTCCAGCTAATTCTCTCCAGAATTGTGTTTGTGTTTTGGTTATTTGGGCGCCCCTCCTGGGACCCCCAGAGAACAGGGTAACACTTATGCGTGTCAACTTCCACTCCCCCACTAGTGGAGCTTGTATATAGTTAAGAGGTGTGCAGAGTGTACCTACCATTAGGCAAAATGAAACAGTCACTTCAGGCAGAAGATGGAAAGAGGAAACAGTAAAGTAGTGGTGGAGAGAGCTTTGTGATTTTGTATATGGAATGGAAAAGGGCACCATGTTGCTTTTTGCAATATCTTGGAGTGGACCTGGCTGCATGAAAATAACCCAGAGTTTTTCCACTGCTGTTTCTTCTAGTGACGAATGTAATCTTTTTATCATTCATATGAGTATGCATGTGTATGTGTGTGAATGAAATCCTTGAAAAGAAAAGTTTCATTTCGAATGGATTCTTATATGTAGCCTCCACATAATTAATTCACTGAATATTTCTGGCCTGAGTTTTTTTAAAAGATATATTTTAAAGTGTGTGTGTGTGTGTGTGTATGTGTAGAAAATATGGCCTGTATGATTGCTCAAACTCTAAAAGTGTCTCTGCTAGGCTGTTTTAATGTAGAAAATATTAAAGACCTTTCAAATAAGTTCACTTTAGAGCAGGGCTTTCCAAATGGTGTGCTGCGACATGTTAGTGTGTTGCCTGAAGTTTCTGGTGTGTCGCCTGCAATCTTGGAAATGTATGTTATTATTTATAAATTATATATTTTTAAAAAAATATGAAAGGTTTTCATGCAATATGTTGTGTCTCCATACATTTTGTTATTACAATTTATGTATGTGTCTGTATCTCTTATAAGGGGTTAGTTTAACCTCTGATTTGCCAGTAAAACTGAATTACTGTGTTGCAAAATGATGCATGTCTAAAATAGTGTGTCACCAACATGAAAAGTTTGGAAAGCTCTGGTTTAGAGAACCATAAGAGAAAGAAAAATGTGAAATCTGAGGTAGGGAAAGCATTTGGGCTAAAGGCAATGGGGCTTGAAACACCTGACAAAGTGAAATACAACTCAGTTTAGATTATTCTGTTTGGTTCATTCGACAATGTGTGATTTCATACTGAAGCATTTTCTTGTTGGTTTACACAAAGGTATTTTGTTTTATTATATAAACGAATCTGTAAGAGTGAATGCCAATCCTTTGTGCTGATACAAAATTATTCTTGATTCCTAATCAAGTTCAGTCCTGTACACTGGGAAATTTTATGTGGTGCTCTGTTCCTAACTTGGCATAGTTAAACATTATAGTTTCAATTTCTTTCTACTTAAGAAGTTTACTGAGTAAAACTCACACACTATGAGATACACTGGAGGTCTGTTGTAACCAGAATTTCTCATATCATGAGGAATTTGTGTTCTTTATTTGGACTGGGTGAATCAAGGCAAGAATCTAATTCCTGAGTCCTGCCAATGTTATAACCTACTTCTAACAACCTCCAAAAATATTCTTTTAGTGTGCAAATCAAGGACACGTGTGATGCCAAACCTTGCAAAACTGAGTATGTGCCAGACCTAGAGTGACTATGTGTTCTGTTTTACAGACAGCCTTCCATTTGAAGACATCTTTTATATTAAGCTCTGTTCACTCTAAATCTAACTGAAAGAAAAAGAACTGTTCGTAGATGAAGGGAGCTTAGGTTACCCTTTATTACTTGGATAGATTGAGCAGGGCACTCAAATTCCTGTTTAAAATAGAGGCTGGTATTCTGTTAGTGAACTACCATGGTGTAAGTAGGTCTTACACCACTGTAACTCACCTACCCTTTACTTTCATATTTGGGATGTGGGCTTTGGAATGCTGAGTTGAGGTTATATCATAGGCCCTTTTCACATGCAGTTTCTGTTGCAAGAGGGCCCCTTGAGCGTCGCATAAATGGGAGCAGTGCAGCCGGACGCAGAGCAGACACGCACCTTTTCATTTTTGGCTTTAAGCTGAAAATGGTGCGCAGTTGTGCAATGCTCCCGGGCCCCTGCACTTATCTGCTGTGCGGTGCATTGGGCGAGCCAGGCCGGTCGCGCTTCCTCCCCCAGCGCAGCCTACAGCTCCCAGGCTGCACTGCGGAAGGAAGGAAGGGGCGTTCACATGATGGCTGCGCGACCGGCAACCCAGCTGCGGGAGAACGGAGGAACAATGCAGGTGCCTCGCACAAGAGGTTGCTTGCGCAAACGGCACCCCCCACCTCCGCGAGCAGGTAACATGTGGAAAGGGTCTTAGTTTCTTGGCAATCTGAAGAATAGATCAGAATTCTCTTCTGATCATGAGCAACCAACCCCCTGCCACTTCAACTGGTGTTGTCAGAGGGCAAGAGTGGGAATGTGTCCAGCTGTTTTTCTAATTGAGGCATTTAAAATTACCCACTGTGCTGAAGCAAATGTCATCAGCACTAGGATCACATTTGTTTGTATTCCAATTTTTCATAATAACCTTGCTGAAAAACTGCCTAAAGTAATATCAGAAAAAGTTACATAATAGAAAACAGAAGAATTCCAACTCATGATTTCCAGCTAATTCAGCAATATTGCAACTCACAATTTACACAATAAACAACTAACAAATATACACTGAAATTAAATAACCAACTAATAATTCATTTTGAGGTCTAATAAGTATATAGATGTTAAAAGCAGCACATTTTGTCCAAACCTATGGGTTGCTTCAACCACAACTCCAAAGGAAGCCCATATCCACGCTTTACACCTGGAGTCAATCCAGCCATGACCTCCTACGCTAAAAGTCTTGCGAGAGGTGATGTCCAGCAACCTATATAGTAGCAGCTGTCCTAGCTAGAATCAGTCAGGGACCTGCCCTTCAAGACTACGTGCATATGGGACAGTGTCTAGAGGTTTCTTCTTCCCACTCCTAGCAGAATTTCTCTTCTTTTCTCTCTTAGATTTTTCATCTCCTAGTTCCCCAAATCTAAGCCACCACAGCAGAACTTGGAAATGTTTCTGTTTTGACTACAATTCCCAGAATTCTTCAAAAGCTGAGAGATTCTGGAACCTGCAGTCTGGGAGCTGCAGGTAACATTTTCAAGTTTTAACACATATATACCTGAAGTCAAGCACAATGAAGGTTTAACTAGGCAGTTAGATTATACAGCAATAGGACTTGTGATGTTAAGCAACAGAGTGGCCTGTAGATGCAGGGTCAGATTAAGTAACCTAGGCCCTTTCTGCACAACGTCGTCATCCTACCACAGCAATGGGTTGTTCCCGGTCCGGGAGCTGTGCTACTGCTCCAGTTCATTGCTAACCAGCCACTGTTGCATTCCCAAGCTTTGCAAATCAGCCCTATTTTGTTTCCAGAAAAAAAAATCCATTAACAGTCCCCTTTGGTTCCTTTCTTCTGCCCAAATCTTTCTTTGGCTGTGCGCGAGGCCTCGGGAGTGGGTTTGTGGTGCTGAGAAATCAGGCTGTGAGCCATCCTTAGCTGACTGGGCAGTAGCTGGTAGAGAAGGAAGAGGATCACAGATGAATTTTTAAAAGGCTGTGTGGCTGATCAGAGCCATTGAGAGGGAAAGTTCCCCTGGAAAAGAAGTGCTTAAGGTGGGAGGGGGGCAGGAGTTGAAGCAATTCATAAATAATCAAATCTGTAAAAGTCAAACACTCAAATGTGGAGGGCCGACTTTAGTACCTATTCCTGTGCCCAGTTTCACAAGGTTTTTGTGTGTAAGGGCCAGTTCACACAACTTAC